>JBBJLS010000036.1:11287015-11299117 GCA_037577275.1 Bryconaethiops microstoma
AGATAAAGGAGTTCCAACCACTCAGCATTCAGCACCACCAGTATACTGATCACCGCTTGATCATCTGGAATCATCTGTACCTGTTTCTTCACTGGTTCAGGACTTAAGTTAGATGGTCTTTCTTATGCTTGAATGACTCATACGTAGGTCAACTTACAAAAAACATTCCTCTGGAACTGGTCAGATTCAGGGACTGGAGTGAAAATGACAGTCTTTGAAAGTCTTTCAGGAAGCCTGGAGAACTGTTCCTCAAGACCACATTAAAATACAAGAAACTTTGGATCTTTGGAAGCGGAATATGAAACAGGGGGTGGCAAAAAGCAGTACGGTACAAAGCAGAGAATTCAGAATTCAGTATGATCCAGCCTCACCATGGCAATCTTGAAGCCCATCCCACGCTGGCCGAGCAAGTTGCCCAGTGGGACTCGACAGTCCTCCAGAATCAGGTTTGCCGTGGAGGAGGCTCGGATTCCCAGCTTGTCCTCTTTCTTTCCCAGAGACAAGCCTGGGTGAGGCATCGGCACCAGGAAGGCACTGATTCCCTGAGGAGAAGGAATAATACATTTGTACAAGTTTATTTATACAGCACATTATCATACACAAAAGGTCATTACATGTGCTTTACAGAGATAGAATGCAAAATAAAACAAAATCAGTTTCCCTGAGTCTTGTTTGGACCCAAAGTCTCTAACATTAGCAATGTTTTAAAGATGCCAAAATACTGTCTTTGTTACAGCTTTAATGTGATCATTAAAATGAAGGGATCCATCCTTAGTTTTTTTTTTTCCCCCATGGGTGGACATCTGAAGTGCTCTAGATTCCAGGTGGGCACTGAGAATTGATCGTCCCTCTTTATTTCCAAAAAATAAGTAGAGATATCTGGCTTTGTAATGTTGTTTTTATTATTAAAACTCAAAAATGGTTAGTTTTGGAGGTTTTTTTTTTTTTTTTACATCTCCATCATGTCAAGATCACTGAAAATGACGCATTGGGGCTGTTGCTGCTGCTGCTATCAGCTGTCCTTTTTAATATGGTTATTTTGATCTAGATACAAAGGGCACAAAATTAATCCTATAACATCTCAGAAGTTTGGCGAAAGATCTCCTCCTCTCTAAACACTGTATGAGAATGACAGACGCATTAACCTTGTGTTTCAAGCTCTTGTCTGTCGTGGCGAAGACGACGGCAGCCGAGGCGTCCCAGCAGTTGGTGATCCAGGCCTTGGTGCCGTTCAGCACCCACTCATCCCCATCCTGGCACGCCACTGTGGAGGCAGCGCCTGCATCACTCCCATTACCTTTCAGTGACAGAGAAACAAACATCTGATCAGGAGTGATCATGGGTGGAGCAGGGGTAGATCAGGGTAAGCCAGGGGTCGGCGCACATCTCATGTTAGCGTTTTCTTTGTTAATTCAGTGTGTACATCCTGCAGAGCATTTTAACCACAGTGTGATCTAACACACCCCTCAGCAACCTTTCAACATTTACCGCACTCAGGGCTTTCTTAAGCCTAGTCATGGATTAAATGAAAAGTATTGGGACGCCTGTCCATTACACAAACAGGAACTTGAGACTTTAATATGGAGTTGGTCCCCCTTTGCAGCTATAACAGCCTCTTGGAAGGCTTTCCACGAGATTTTGGAAATTCTGTAGGAATTTGTGCCCATTTGTTCTGTAGATCATTTATGAGGTCAGGCACTGATGTTGAACGAGGAGGTCTAGGCTCACAATCTCCATTCCAGTTCATCTCAAAGGTGTTGAGGTCAGTGCCAGTCAAGTTCTTCCACACCAACCTCATCCAATTATGTGTTCATGGACCTCGCTTTGTGCACTGGGACACAGTCCTGCTGGAATAGAAAAGGTTCTTCCCCAAACTGTGTTCACAAAGTTGGAAACATGGCATCGTCCAAAATATTTTGGTATGGTGAAATATTAAGATTCTTCTTCAGTGGAAGTAAGGAGTCTATCCCAAACCCTGAAAAAACCCTGTGTGCCCCAATACTTTTGTCCGTATAGTGTACGATGTAGTAAATGCCCATCATGAACATCGAGTAAGTTGCCAAACAAACATCATTGTCAAGCATTTCTAAAGTGCTCCGGTTTGGTCAGACTTGTTAGATTAATATCTACAAACCGTACAAAACATCTCCAGGATGGATGCGTCCAAATCAACTCACAAACTATGGAATAAACATTTTACACCATGGAATAAAGTTTCTCTTTCTCTTCATGGTTTCTTTCTCACTGTGGGACCCAAACTTAGACATTCTCTTTCCCCAGGCAGTTATTAATGCAGATCCCTGAACTAGGTGTTCACCCACACATTTTCTACTTAAACAGCCTTTGCTCCTCTGGGCTTTCCTCTACACTTTAAAACGTCCATTCAGCAAAGACCATTAGTGTGTCTGAGCTCTGATGTTGGGTGATAAGGCTCCCAGTCAGTTTTTCCAGTCCGTCCCAATGTCGTTTGTTAAGGTCAGGGGTTTGTCCAACCCAGTCGAGTGTTTCTATACCAAACTCACAAAACATTTCTGAAACAGGAAAGTATTCACCCTCAAAACTGCTGACACAAACTCAGGAGCACGCTCTATAGAATTTTACTGTATTAAGACAGCATTCAGATGTCGAGAACAGAACTAACTCTGTTTTCGGTTTTATTCAGAGAGAACCGCTGCACATTTGTCTAGCCTGACTGATCACCATTGGGTCACCATTGGGTCTGCAATTGTTGGGGCCCCTACCAAAATGTCTTTTACTGGATCAGCTGCTTTAGACTCCCCACGCGCTCCTCCCCCAGCCAAGGGCAACTACTGTTTAAACCTCCAGCAGAAATTGTTGTTCCTCTTTTTGCGGACTACAGACTCTCAGCTACTCTTCCAACAAAATGTACCTCTATTGACTCTTAACTGTAGCAAACTTTGTTAGGGGTAGAAGGTGCGTCCCTGTCAGCGATTAAGTTAATACACAAAGGCCATCTCTTGTCAGTTAGAGGATGGGTTCCCCTTTAGAATCTTGGTTCCTCCCAAGGTTTCTTCCTCCAGCTCAGGGAGTTTTTACTAGCCTCCGTCACTTTCGGCTTGCTCACCAGGGGGCTCGGACCTGGACTCTGTAAAGCTGTTTTGTGATAGCTTTGGTTGTAAAAATAAAATTGAACTGAATTTTCCCTTCACAGAAATTAAAGGCACAACCCAAACAATGAAAAACAGCCACAGGCTGTTACTCCACCTCCATCAATCTTTGATTGGGGAAAATTTAAAGAATTGAGATTCGTTTTAGATTCCAGACGAGGCATGTTTAACATCACTCCAGCCGACAGTTGGCATTGGTGATCTTAGGCTTGTGTGTAGCTGTTCGCCCATTGGAATTCATTACAGTTCTCGTGCTGGCGTTGCATTCAAGGAGTGCTGATACCAACACAATGCATGATTCAGCACCTGCCAGTCTTGTTCTGTGAGTAGAACCACTTCACAATAACATCACTGACCAGGACCAGCACATCATAAATCTGATAAACTGATCAGGAAAGGCCACAGTGACAGTCAGAACATAATTAAGTGTGTAGATTTATTCACCTGGTTCACTCAGAGCGAAGCAGCCGACTTTCTCCCCCGTGGTGAAAGGAGGAATCCACTGCTGCTTCTGTTCCTCCGAGCCGAATTTCAGAACTGGACCCAGATATAATGACTGGAACGCACATAGTTAAACTGCAATGTGATTACACACATTTAACACACTTAAACACTCTCTAAAATCACAAAACTCTGGGTCCACACCAGCTCACCTAGACCTCCCAGCTCAGGTCATCTGAAAACGTCTGTCAAAGGAATGGGAGCAGTATTCTATAGATACATTCTAAATACTTTGATAGTCTAAGTACTTTTAAAATTTTAAAACCCTCATCAACTTTTTTACTGGATCGAATTTAAAGTCTGCAGTTTGCATTAGTATTGTATGTAAACAGGCAAGGTTTTAGTCATTTTTTATCCAAAGGAATAATTTTTAATGATCAAAAACTTGTTTCTCAGCCAGTTTATTGCAACCAAATGTTGATACTGTATAATTTTAATACAGTTCTATCACATGCAGAAGTTATTTAGTCTTGACTAAAAAGAACTGAACTTCAGAGCTGAAAAAAAACCTCATTTTCACTGTACGGTTTTCCAAGAAAGATCATTTTAATTTTCTTGAAACTACAAACATATATTCCAAAAAAATTAAAAACGTTAGTCTGATTTGATCATTTTTATAGTTGTCTCTGGCCATAATTTTACATTCAGTGCTTTAATTTTATAGGTAAATATTTGTACTTAAGCCTTCTGTTTCGGTGTGATGCACACTGAGCCCGTTTTTCATTGGGTTCAGGAAGGTCGGAAGTTTCGGCTCGTCATGGCTTGGTTTGTTCATAACGCCATCTTATTCTGTCTGTCTGGACAAAATATTAATCTAAGTCTTAGTCTGTTTATCTTTGGCTCAACAATTCTGAACTAATATCAGCTGGTGTCATTAAAACCAACAAAGCAAGTCCAGGCTGATCCCACCTGAAACAGGTTTGGGCGGATCATTGCTAAACACACCCAGAAGTGCAAATGAACCTGATATATAACACATTTCATCATTAAGCAGTTTGAGGGCAGCACGATGGTGCACTGGGTGGTGCTGTCGACTTACAGTGAGAAGGTCCTGGGTTCTAGAACAGTGTTCTGTCTGAGAGAGTGTGTTTGTTCTCCCCGTGTCTGTGTGTGTTTACACCAGGAGCTACAGCTTCCTCTCACAGTCCAAAGACCGGCACGTCAGGTGGACTGGAGATGATAAACTGGCCCTATGTTTGTGTGTGTGTGTGTGTGTGTGTGTGTGTGTGTGTGTGTGTGTGTGTGTGTGTGTATGCGCATGTACATGTCTTGTGATGGACTAGTGACCTGTCCAGGGTGTTTATCTGCTGTTCGCCCTGCGAGAGCTGGGATATGCTCAGAGAATGGATCGATGGATTATGAGATCATGAAGTCCTGCTCTACTGGAAAACGCCTGGAAGATGATGTTTTCTCTTTCGAGCTTCTGTGAGCTGGGAACATGATCTAAGGGGAGATAACTTTACTCAAAGTTCACCACTATTTAGTACAGACCTGACTGGGAAAACATTGTTTTTGGCATAATCTCACTGTTCTACCACACCACCACTAGTGAAGTGAAAGTGACGCACGAAATTCTTCCTCTGCGTGAAGCAGCAGGCAGCCAGGAACACAGCGCCTGAGGAGCAGTGTGTGGGGACGGAACCTCCCTCAAAGGTACCTCGGTAGTGCCACTAACACGACATTCTGATCGCAGAGTGAACGCCCTAACCACTAGGCCACCAGGGAGTGAGGGTCAACCTGGAAGTCCTCCGCTGCAGCCCTGACTCACATTATTGACACTAACGATGACCCCAGTGGAGGCACATCCTCTGCTGAGCTCCTCAACAGCCAGGCTGTAGGCAAGATAGTCCATTCCAGCTCCTCCGAGGCTCTCCGGCACCTCCACGGCCATCACGCCCAGCGCTCCCAGCTCCTTAATCTGCAATTCAAATATGTAAAATATAAGTCAGCATCACAACTTCACACTCCCTGACACCACTCTCAGTACGACCTGTTTCACAGGAGGACTAAAATGTTGAGAAGTGAAAGGTTCTTCACCTGCTTGGCCGGAAAAGAGTGTTTTTTGTCGAGCTGTGCGGCGATCGGGGCGAGCTCCTTCTCCGCATAGTCTCGACACGTCTGCCTCAGCATCTGGTGGAGCTCTGGTAATTCTGCCAGCTGAGTGAAGCTGCGAACACTGCAACTCACAGCCACACTGAAAACTGAGACACAGAACTCAAAGTCATGGGTGTGTCATCAAAATAACCAGATGAAGGATATTAGTCCCATGTAATAATCCTACATTATTTGTTTATATGTCCTATTTAATTTACTGTTCAAGCTGTTTTGGTCTGTTTGAAGCTGATTAAATTCTATTTTCAGTCACTTTACGTGCTGTAAACACTTGGATCCACTATGAATGAGGGTCACACTCAGTGCATCTCAGAGTGGAAATAATGGTTGATTAATTGATTGACTGATTGACTGAAATGCTACAACGGTATTTCTTTCATTTTTGGTAGTGACAGCGTGTCCGAGCAGGGCGATCTGAAAGCTGAGCTCCATTCATTGTCTTTGTTGGTAAATAGCATCGTCACGGTAAATTAAAAATGCCAACAAAAGCAATACCACACTGCCGAGCCAAATGGTTTGAAATAGCTTGCCTTTTCCTAATAAGATACTGATTGCCTGAGGTTGACAGTGACAGTGGTTTCCTCTGTTCTTCATTTTTGCACATGTATCTTCTGTTCTGCACATGACTGTTCCCAAACAGCGCTGCATTACATCACCAGCTGTAGTAGAATGCTCCACCTGTCAGATCCATACTGAAAAGAAAAGAAGCTCCGCCAACTCTGTACATACACACTCCCCACAAATCCCTGCACAACATAAACCATCCCACCAACTGATATACACACACATGCATGTATTCACTGAGAGACTTACAATATTAGTTACAGGAATAGTCCCCCTGGAGCAACTAAGGGTTAAGTGTCTCAAGGACACAATGGTAGAAAGTGGGGCATTTTAACCTGCGACTTTGTGGTCATTGGGTTCATAAGCAAGTGTTTCACCCACTAGGATACTACCACCCTAAAAGCAAGATGTAAACATTGAAGCTTTTCTTCAGTGAGGTTGTACCGACTACATGTAGATGCATCTGGTGATCTACATGGTGGTCTGGTGGTTGGGGAGTTGCTCCTGCGATTGAAAGGTTGTGAGTTCGAATCCCAGGACTGTCCATGGCACCACTGAGATATTGTAGCCACACACACTGCTACCACACAAACACACACAGCTCCACGGCTGCCGGCTGCTTCACTGTGACAAATGGACACTTTCCACCTGCTCTTATAAGTGCCGGTAATCAATAACAGGCGTTGTCAATGAAACAAGTAATTTAACATGACTGAAGCAAAATATGAAGAAATGAGAGGTGGCTCAAGATTTTGCACAGTACTGTATGTTTTTTTAAAACTGTACTTTCAAGCAGATTTTTAATTTCCACTCACTGTTTTTAAATGCTTTGAGTGTTTTGTGCGGTTTCTGTACGTCCTGGCTTAATATGAGGTAATAAAATGATGGATTCATATTTAAATATTTTACTTTTAATTGTGCATTAAAATATCAAATGATCTTTATTATTATGATTTGTGATCTGCTTTACAGGAAAAGTAGGTGAAAGGTTATGATGTCAGAAGAGGAACGTACCACTTCAGGAGGCGGGTGTCATTAAAACCTAAACGTGAGGGTTTCTAATGAACGTGTAATTCTTTTTTTTTATTTTTTATTTGTTTGTTTATTCCTCTCTTTGTTTTTCGGGAGGTGTTTACAAAAACAGCAAATGATCTAAAACAGCTGCAGTGAACTGACAGGGGAAGACCACCTCTCCCTCTCCCCCTCTCCCTCCCCAGTTGGTACAGCTCCTCCGGACCCGTGATCTTATTTCTTTCTAAAGACCACCTCTCTATGAATAGTCAGACTTGTTTGAGGTAAATGTGATGTAAAAGTGTATTTTTTTCAGCTCGTGTTCAGTGACGTTACTGCAGAAAAAGACTATAATAACACTATTTATTGGATAATTTATTATCCAAGCTATGCAATCACTTTCAGTCCCAAACTAAGAATTAGCTGCAAAACAATGTGAAAATCAGTTCTGAAAGAACACATTAAAGACGCGTTATTTTACAGAAAAACAGGATTTTATTTACTGACCTTTCCGAGCTTTAAAAAGAGCTGCCATGTTTCTGCTCCCTCCTTCTTCGTCCTTTTTTCAGCTCTTTTGAAACTCTGCCCCCTGTTGGAGGTCTGGGTGTCTGTATTTGCAATAATGGTCTGGAACCCAAACATTAAATACTAAACACGTGTTATTCACAGTTATATAAATACTAATCAGAATTAACACATCTACACATGACATTTTCCAAATAAGACACTGATTAGCATTTGCCCCTGTTCTGCATTTTTGCACACAATTGGAAAAATTGTGCCCCCTAATCACCAGGCATCTGGTGGTCTAATGGTCAGGAAGTGGTTACTGTGATCAGAAAGTTGAGGGTTTGAATCCCAGATCTGCTTGTGGCACTACTGATGTGCCCTTGAACAATGTACCATTCCCACACGCTGCTCCCTGGGTGCTGTGTTCCTGGCTGCCCGCTGCTTCACTTGGTGAATGGGTTAAATGCAGAGAAAGAACTTCACACTGTGTACTGTGGTGTGTTCATATATGACAAATGGTCGTTTTACACTGATATTTGTAATTGATTCAGTTAACAGTACTGTGCAAAAATCTTGAGCCACCCCTCAGGACACTATTCTGTTAAATGTGTTTATTCTTTAGAAAAACTAAAAAAGAAACAAAACCCAAAACACGAAAAAGCTGCTTAAAAATTCACCCAGCAAGAATAAACAATATCACTTTACGTGGCCGGGCCACTGTAGATGTTCCGTAGATGCTCAGCTTGTCTCCTAACTAACATTTAACTAAATATCTATTAAATGTAACTGAACGTTTAAGTTGAAAATCAAAGATTCTATTCAGTCTAATCCGAGTACTGTTGATAATCCACCGAGCTTCACCAGTTTGTCAACATTGAAAGCCTCTGGAGGACCATCAGAGTAAAGTGTGACCAAACAAACCACTCACTGTTCAGAGAAAAGAAAAGTCAGTGTAGAAAGTCAATTTTCCAAAACATGTTTATTATTGGCATCATAAAAAGAGGAGTCAGATGTCCGGTACAATTTATATCAATCTATTCTCGGGGGGCAGGGTCAGAGGGAGGGGATAAAAAGCGCCGTGAGAGGCCTGGTGTTTGTGCCTCGGGTCTGTAGGTCTGTTTCACTGTTTGGCGGCGGTCAGGTTGAAGCAGCCGCGCTGGTGGAACTGCATGTCCCTCACGCGGCGCATGGACTGAATCTGAGGCTGGAAGGCGCAAAACTCGTTGTAGTGTCTGTAGTCACCGCACTCAAACAGATACTGGTAGCCTCTGTAGCCGGGGTACTGGTATCCCACCCAGCTGGATCAGGGAGAGGAGAGAGGGGTCAGAATTCACACAAATACATAAAGAGCTGTGAGAGCAGCTGTCTGAAAGGGTAAACTATGAGGTTCTCTAGAAGTTATATGAAACACTGGACCTCTTTTATGACACTCCATTAGGCCTGCAAAGTGACCATTATTGCGATTTCTGTCTCTGTAATACTGATGTTGAAAAAGGCTGCAATATGTAAATCTAATCTAATCAATCACAGTGTTTTGACAGGGCAACCAATCACAGCTCCGGGTGAGTTACTGGATTTTCAGATAAGTTGAGGTCTTTATGTAAACCAACAAAATTTTGTACGATTAAAGGTGCGGGTGCAGCAATGGGGTGTTCATTTTGTGACATCACAAAAACTGCGATTTGACTACAGGCTGTTTTTGTGTCTAATTTTCCATATACACGGACTGTATAAAGGAGGGGAGTACATGTACGTTAAGTCTTTTTTATTCCAGAAGAGTGATGATATGGGCCCTATCATATCTTGAAAGTTATTGTAATTGCAATATGTAGCAGTAAAATTGCAATACTGATATTTTGTCCGTATCCTGCAGCTCTATACTTTATGGTCTAGTTTTGTTCTAAAAAGTCTGTCCTGTGTGCTGGAGCTGCTGATTTGATACTCACGCTCCACCGGGGACCCTCACGCTGCCCACTCTGTCACAGAAGCCGTGCGCCCAGAGGGTGGGTACATCATCCTCCTGGATCTCCATCTTGTTGCCCTGGAAGTCGGACAGCTCGTACAGGCAGATCTTGTGCTCCATGGGGTCCTGCGTTTATCAGGACAGAAAATAAGCTTAAAGGAGAAAGTTCAGTTCCTGAAGTTCTTAGAACCAAAAGTGGTTCTAGAACAGCATCGCTCCATTGGACCGTCTTCATTCTGAAGATCTTACCATGCGAATGGGCCTGAGGGACATGAGACAGTCACTGCGGTAGCTGTTTGACCAGGTATCCCAGCGAGGATACTCTCCCTTCTCCAGGATGAACATCTCCCCACGGAAGTTAGTCTGCTCGAAGGCAACAAAGCTGAAGAGCAGGACCGCAGGGGGAGGGGGGTGTCCAGGGCAAAAGTTCACAGGAGAGGCCGTCAGGGAGCCAAGGTCAAGAGAGAAGAGAGAAATGCAGAATTGAAAAAACTGAAGCTGCTCCTAGCATCTTGCCTCTGGCCTAAACGTGTATTTCTGCGTTTGAGATAAATGTACAGGAGGGGGTTTTATGAACTGTTCTTCAGTCAGTCACTTACGGGCCGCACTCCACAATGATACTGCGCACTCTGTCCATGCCGCGGTCACAAACGTTCATGCACTCATTCTGGACCTCCATCATCCTGCCCTGGAAGTTCTCCTGGTCAAACATCATGATCTGTGGAAGATTTATAGAGGATAGGATCCTTAGATATTTAATACAGAAAATATGAACCCCCAAACACTCTAATACTAAGTAGAGAAAAGCCCAACTGCAGTAACGCGCCTCACTAGTCCACTGGATCAGAATCAACAGGATGGCGATGTCCTGATCACAGTCAAAAAAAATAATCCAGTCAAAGCCAAGAGCCGAGCACTTACTCTATAGTTGCCCATGGAGGGGTCTCCGGTCTTGGTGGCCTTGCTGGAGGCAGCGGGGGCAGGAGTTCCCTTGTCCTTGGCATCGGTGCCCTGGCTGGAGGCGGACTTGGTGGTCTGAGACATGGTGATGGGGTTCAAGAGCGTCTGTGGGAGAGAGCAAAGGGTAGGAAAGGCCATGGGACTTTAACAGATACACTCCAAACATCCAGAGCGGGTCAGAGATCAGAGGGAGAGGCTGTTCCATGTGAAGACCCAGTAAATTCTGATGGAGTCATGAAAGGATTTGGGCTGTGTATTTCAAATGGCAGATTCCATTCCCCAAATAACAAAAAAGCAGCGAAATCATCTACTGCTTCCAGGAGTCATGATTGCTCTAGAAGACCAAGGCGAGGGGTGATTGGACTCCCAGCAGGAGAGTGGGAGTGGCAACTGTGCCCTGTTTTTTTTTTTTGTTGTTGTTGCTGGATCCAGTTTAAGTGCGTTTGCGTTTGCTGGCTGCTTACCTGCTTGAGTACAGCTGTGCCGTGCAGAGTTGGCTGGCTCGTGCTGCCCCCTCAGTCCAGTGCCCATCTTTTATACCCTGGCAAGGGGAGTATGGAGGGGCTTGGCATACAATAGAAACACCCCCGTCATCAGAGTTGGTCTGTTCTAAAGCCATAGGGTCATCCCAGTGTCCAGAAAGTTCTCCCCCATTGCCTGTAAGCACTTTACTGTCAATGGAAAGCCCTGACAATGGCACTTTCCCCTGCACGGCGCTGCTGTAAACCACAGGCCTGCCTATGGACCAGAGGAATGTATGGGCCATAGGTCAGGACGCACTAATCCTCGTCCCTGCACAGCTCTCTGCGCGGCTCCAAGTTTAAGAGACTTGCGCTCTGACATAATTTTTCATTCTAATTTCAGAAAACACAAACTGGTCACTGCATTTATGAAATTAAGTAGTACACCAGACTTACCACTATCTATACAACATATGAATATGGAATGTAGAAACCAGTGATTGATCATTGCTCTCACTCAGAAAAATACGCGCTTTAATCATCTGACGGACTCCTTCTGAACTGCTGTGGAGTGGTGCCACATGTGCAAGGAGCTCACAGCTGAACAGGAATTCATGACACTCCTGTGAACTCATGATTAATTGCTGTATTGAAATGAGTTTTAAGATGATTGGATATAATTTTAATAAACACAGCAGCAATATTGCATACTTGCATCTGGTGATTCCCTGCATTTTTGGATTACTGTGTTACCACAGGTTCAGAGTTATGACATAGCCAACTCTTCACAAACCAGTAAAAGGTAACAGGCTTCAAATGTAGAGGGACAATTTTAAAGAAATTTTTCAATTATGTCAATCATGTAATAATTCTGTAATATATGTATAGATCG
>JBBJLS010000036.1:11312859-11332345 GCA_037577275.1 Bryconaethiops microstoma
TATATATATACACACATACATACACACACATACACATATACATATATATATATACACACACATATATACACATACATATATTTATATATATACACACACATATATATACACACACATATTTATATATATACACACACATATATACACACACATATATGTGTGTATATATATATATGTATATTTATATATATATGCACACACACACGTGTGTGTTTGTGCGTCAGATATATAGATATATACATATAGATATATAGAGAGAAATGTTACTTGTCACCGATTAAATAGTGTGAATGAGAGTTCATTCTACAATCTATATCCAGAACTGAACAAAAAGAAATTAGAGGGAAATGGCTCAGCATAATGTAACATGTCTACAGGACTCAGAAAACAGTACAGAGTAGCGGGTGGAAAGGTATTGGAAAACGCCTGATTTGGCTCCATTTTATCGCTCGCTGCCTCTGAGTCCCCGTTGAGATCAACAGAACAGAAACACAGAGGAAACTCGGCCGACAGCGGGCGCTACTTTGTTGTCAGACACGCCGTCACTGCGACAGGGGAAAAAGGGATAGAAACGGTTTCACAGAAGCAGTCTGCCAATACAACAACTGAAGCTACTTTTGTGCATGTGCTTTATTTTGCGTGTCCTGTGTAGGCTGTATCCCTTGTGAGTATCTCTGTGTTGCAGAGAGCACTAGTGTGACTAGTAACTTGCAGGAGAGTGAGTCTAACACGGCATACGTTGGTCTCTACTCATCGATCCACTGCTGGGTGGTGTGCATTGTTGACGGCTGTTGTTGAAGAACATGTGCAAGGATCGTGAATCTCCCACTCCTAAAGGACGAGCTTCACCGACTCAAAGCAGCACTTGTTTTATTGACCATGAGCAGTGTTGTCATGGGCTGAAGTAATGCAGCACCAGTGCGCATCAGGGTTCAGCTGCTGAAATCCATCCTCCTTGCCAGAATCTCAAAAAAGATGATTCCTAGCCTCAACATGAGGTTTTAAGAAGCCCTTTATTTATTAAAGAAGTTCTGCTTAATGTGCAGGTTCTTTAAACCTTTAAAATGTTCAATAATATTATGTCTTACATTGGTTACTTAAGGGTTGTCATAACTAAACTCAAAATTTCAACTTTGGTCACTTGATGAGTTGTAAACAAAGCCATTAAGTGTGTGAAATGTGCATTGGTGAGAATCTTTTTGAGTGTTTTCTTTATAACAGTAATAGGAACCATCGTATGCTAAACATGCAAAAATAGTGGTAAATCGGAAAGAAAAATTGGTAACACTGATTTTACACACTTCATGAAGTTATGAAACAACTGGAATGTTTAAATCTCTGCCTTGTGTTTCTTGAGGAAAGGTTTTTGCAATCCATCTCCTGCCTCTTCCTCAGTCCTTTCTTTATCAATCCATCAAAAGCATGGTCTGAAATCACAAAATGTAAAAAGATAACCACAAAAAGAAAAAACGACATTTTTTCTCGGTCGGCTGCGTGTTTAGGTGGCGTCAAGAAAACGTTGCATGCAACGTTTTCTTGACGTCAATTTCTGCCGAAATCCTGACGAATGCAAAGAAAACGCCACTATTGCGTTTACATGGCGTTCGGTTGACGTTCTGGAGGACCAAATATGTCTCATGATTCCAGTGTTCTGGGAAGTATTTGTTGAGTGGCGTGTAATGTAGTCTTGTACCGGTCGCAGCAGAATCAAAAGTAGATACTGACATGCGAATGTAGTTAAAGAACTTCTGCAGAAATCTTTGCATGTCTTCAAAAAGCACAAAAAACGTCCCTTTGACCTGACGTTGTGCAGTAAGAGGGTGAACCCAATATCGGCGACGTATCAGGAGTATTTTTAAAACAATAATGTCGATTGTAAGTTTTAATAAAGAATAAAACTTTGTTTTCAATGTAGAACTACAATGGTTTTAATGATATACAAATCAAGATGTCCAACATGTAAACAATCTGGAGAGAATAATTACTGCCCCCACAGGTGAATACACAAAACTACACATTGGGCTGCAGGCTGGCGTTAACCAGCCTCAGACGAACGCCAGTGTAACGCCTCACTGAAGTCAATCAAGCGCAGATACAAAATGCAACAAAAACGCCTATGACATTCAGAGTGCATTCTTTTATCCAAGATTGAAACATCCGTGTGGACGAGGAACATTAGTCCCTTAAACTGAATGGCTGAATCTTTCATTAATTGTCACATGCCATAGTACGTTTAGGTGCAGTGTGAAGGGATATGAGTCCTCTTTATCAACAGTCTGAACATTAGAGAGATACATGACAAAAGCTCATATTGGGCTCGTATACTCACCTAGCAGCCTCCTAGCCAGGCTTCTTTTTGCCCCTCTTAGTTTAGGTAACTTTTGTCTGCTGAAAACTCAGTTTACCTATGGGTGCAGAGAATATTTGGCAAACAAGTAAATAAAAAAAAAACACACAAGATATTAAATCATCACATGTATCAATTATTTGATAAACAAAAAATACAAGAGAAAGTAAACACCATCATTTTTGTCCCTTGCCCAATTTACAATGTCTTGTTTAGCTCAGCTAAATGATTGCTGCTGAAACAAAGCTGCTGTTGTGCCTCTTCGTTCTGCACTTTGGAACTATGACCCTTCGTCCTGAGGGATTAAGCTGGAACTTGCTGTTTAAAGAATTGGATTCATCATTTTAAATCGAGCCAGTTATCCACTATAACTGTCTGCTATGCTGGGAAGGTTACTTGGTTAAGTTGGGCCTCACCAGTTACTTTATCATTTAATCATTTGTTGCACTGAACTTCTGCTTTTTAAGGTCAGGTTTTCCAAGAAAAGGATCAAACCAATTCTATAAAAGCACAATAAACTGAGGTAAGACAGTATCCTCAAACAAAACAAACCTTGGTGCCCCTTCTTGCTCACAGCCTCATTGAGTCGATAATCATCTCTTTGATTATATTTCTAAGATTTAGAAGATAACTTGATGGATGTAAAAATATTTGCAAGTCAAGTATGACATCTGTAGTTTTAGATACACTATTGTCAAAAGTATTCACTCACTCATCGAAATAATTAAATTCACATGTTCCTTGTCAGAAATTCCCATAAACACACTCCTAAACCTTGTGGAGAGCTTGCCCAGAAGAGTTGAAGCTGTTATAGCTGCAAAGGGTGGGCCGACCTATTAAACCCTATGGATTAAGAATGGCACGTCACTTAAGCTCATATGCGTGTAAAGGCTTTTGGCAATATATAGTGTATGTTAAACTGCCGGTAGGACTCCTCACACCACCTAACAGAATCCACAATGACCAGACCATGCCTGGTTTCCTCATCCTAGAACCTGCAAACTATAACAACCACCAGCGTACTTCACTACTGTTCTGCTGCTCTATTGTATTGCTGCGTCTTCTGGCACGCTGTGATGAGATATAAGATATCGTTGTCACCGTACAAGTACAATGAGATGTGGTTGCAGATCACTGAAAATAATCTTGCCTATTTATTAAATGACACAGAACAACCAGTTGTTTTAAATGACAAGAACTGTAATAAATATGCCCTAATATCCCCTTAGTCTGGGACTCTAACAAAGGTTTGATGTTTGGATCAAGTCAGTTCTGTAGAGGCATTGTTAAAAAAAAAAACTGCACAGCAATGAACATTAAATTATAAATCGCAAGTCATATTATACATTTTAAAAATGTGGTTTTTGTTTTTGTGTCCGCTTTGGTCTTGCCGCACTAAGTAAATGTAGCAGTTGTAAAATGAAGTATGCTACTGTTTGCAGCTTTGAAGAAAGAAAACTTTGACACCTAATGCAAATGTTCTATCTGACTCTGTCAGTGCACGAGGACGCGAGGAGCAGGAAACCAAACCTGGGTGCATCACCGCTATTCATGCACCTCAATTTGAATGACAAATGTGTGATATTTGCATGTGACCAGTGGAAACCAATAAATACACCATGCCTGTGTTTGCTTTTTACTGTGAAGGGGTAGACCAGAAGCAAAACTCTGGCCTCACAATTTGATATCCTCCAGAAATGTTTTGCCAATAAAGACAAACTATTATCCATGTCCTTGCATAATCTACGAACAGATTAGAGCTAGGATGGTGGGGTATATGGCACTTGACGTGCTGAAGTATGTAATAGTAAAACTTTGCAGTTTATATGGCACCATTGCATTAAATATCATATTAGAATGTTGTTTCTCCATGCATTGTCACATCTAATCAATGCACAGTCACATTTTACATTGCTGTGTTAGTGTTACATTGCATTAGTCTTACAATTACAGTGTTACAGTGCATTATTTTTCTGCTGCCAGTGTCTTTCTGCTACTAGTTTGTGACAGTTTCTGAAGATTAGGGGTGTGAGGAAACATTTAAAGTGTCTTAGACTCTCTGAAACTCTTAAGAACTGTCATATTTATTGGCCTAGTGGGTAGGATACTTGACTTTGGACCAAGAGGTCATGGGTTCGAATCCTACCTTCAGCATACCACCACTGGGTTCCTGAGCAAGACCCTTAACCCCAAATTGCTCCAGGGAGACCGTCCCCGGTAGTTAGGAAATGGAAGTTGCTTTGGATAAAAGCGTCTGCTAAATGCCGTAAATGTAAGCATGAAGTTACTTGTGATATGTTGTCATCTAATTAGTAGGATGTTTACATTTAGCGAAGTCATTCTAGTTGTTCATGAAGTTCCTTACCTTGGGGGCCAAAATTCAGCACCGCTTGATCCAAGTAGTCAGTTAACAGTATCAAAAATGTACAGGATTAGTAGGTGTTTAGTGGGTTGGTCAGGTTTGATATGAGTTTAAAAGGACATTCAGGTTTAATATGTGTTTAGTTGGCTTTTAATAGGTCTAGTCAGGTTTAGTAGGTATTTAATAGGTTAATCAGGTTTGGTAGGTGTTTAGTAGGTTAGTTGTATTTAGTAGGTTGTTTAGGTTTATTCGGGATTCAATAGGGTATTCAGATTTAATGTGTTTAGTAGGTGTCTACTAGATTACCCAGGTTCGGTAGGTGTTTTGTCGTATTTATTAAAAGTGTGGTTCATAGACATCCAGCTTAAAAGTGCTTGTGGGTTCGTATTTTTGGGATTTTGTTTTATTTTGACTTTTCCTTTTTTGTGCTGTTGTACACAATTTTAATTTTAATTAATTAAAATGTACACTGTACCAACTGTGGTGTGTTCTACAGCCTAGTAGGCTCACATTGGCTAACCCATAATGACGAACGTGTCAAGCCTGCATATTGTCACATATTCGCATTGTGATCATGATGCATTGTGATACTCCTAGTGCTGTGCTGTGTACTGTGGGTTTTGGTTTTAGCTGTGGTTTGGTTGTTTCCAGTGCCTTTTTTCTCCCAGCAATGAGCGTGTCCGATGTGGGGATAGTTGTGTGGCCCTGCCGAGAGCCATTTGTGTAGGTTCGAGACTGAGTCCCTCTCCTGGGCTGGTGCTCTGCCTTGCCTCTGCTGCTGTCGAGCAGCTTGTTGGCAGTGTATCAGATGCTGTGTTTGTCGCTGTCAGTTTCACCGCACAGTTTGAGCTGTTAATTTGTCACTCTCCCCACCCCCAGGTCAGATTTCAAGATTGGTTTTACTGGACTGCTTTCTGAGATGTGCTTATACTCCACTGTAGTGTCTCTCTCTGTTTGTCTCTCTCTTTCTCTGTCTCTCTCTCTCTCTCTCACCCCTTCAAACTCATCCCCCTTCTACCTCTTGCCCAGTGTTGTACGTTTCTGCTTTAATTTGCTGAACATGTCAGAAAATAGTGACATAATTTTAGAACAGGTGTCTGAAGCTGTGTTGGAACAGAACGCTGAGAGTCTGTGCTCTAAAATCCACTCAAACCTCAAAGTATTGTACTTAAATTACAGTTCCTCATATGACGTAGCGCACCCTTCTGCACATTGCCACTGCTGTACCTAAAAGTACAGATCATACAGTCCTTATAAGTGCACCAAAACATGTAACCACTAAACCACTATTCTTATTTATTTGTTTATTAAAGGTTCAAGGATGTCCAGCATAAAGATACTCGAGGGCCCGTTTTTAATGTTTTTTTTGTTTTTATTTGCTTTGACCTTTCCTTTTTTGGCCTCTTACACATTAAAATTTTTTATTTTGTATACAATGGAAATGTGTATTTCTAGTGTTTTATGCTTCTCTGCCCCTTAGAAACACACTTGATGTTTTCAGAGGGTCCTACACATGGGTATTCAGTACCCATTTCCGTAATGGGTTGACTAATCTCTCCCATGTCCCAATGCACAACAGAGTGAAATTTGAATATTTATTGGGATATGTATTGTTATTGCCATTAATTATGTCACATTACACTTTCCTTGTGGATATGACTAAATAAATAGCGCTGGACAACTGCATATTTTATTATAACTAGAATATAATTCCTTTTTTTTTTTTTTTTTTTCCCCCTCCACTCTGGGATGTCACTGAATAAAATTAGTCTGAAACACTGAATATAATTTGTCTGTGATGTAGTTTTGGTAGTATCTTTTTTGTCTGTTCCAACTTATTAGATGTCAGGAAAAAAGCAAGATTGTTACATTAAAAAAAAAAAAAAAAATTGCATCTTGATATTCTATTTTTGCCATATTGCCTACCTCTAGACCAGTAGTCATCAACCCTGGCCCTGGAGATCTACCTTTCTGAAAAGATTCCAGCCACAGTCTGCACTACCTGCTGTAGTTAATGAACATCTTCAGAGGTCCCTGATTGGCTGGAGTGTTAAGTAAGGGGTAGAGGCAGCAGGCTAGATGAAGGTTGGATCTTCTCATCAAATTCATATGCGCATATTAGTGTGATATGCAGCCAGCAAACATTTTTACAAGTGATACTTCTGTCGCATCCAAGGGGAGATTATGAGGATTACAGAAACAGATTTAATTCTGGGTATGTGCAAACATGGCATGAGCATCAGCCTTGATGCTAGATTATGTGAGATTTTATGTAATCTGTGCTAATATCATACTCTCCCTTGTCCTGTACATCCTGTTCACCTCATAACAAGCTTCGTAACTGACTTAACTAAATCGCCATTATTGTTGCTAAATCAGTAAGATGAGTAGGAACAAAGTATAGCGTAGAAGCACAGTGATGTTACACAAACCAGTACACAACATTTCATGCTCTCTTCTTTGAAGTGCTGACAAACATTCAGTTATGAAATGTATAAATGAATATATATTTGAGGCTTCTGCCATTCCAGTTTTTTGATCGAGGGAACGTGGCCAAGTAAACAGCAACTGTTCAGTTGGACACGTTCACTCAGTCAGGAGAGCAGAGCTGAAGAAAGGAATTAAAGCAGCAGTGTCATTTTGCAGTGGTGACCTTGCGCGTTCCTGTTTTAATATTACTAATATTGCTAATTCAGACACCTGGCCCATGTGATTTTACTGATGTACACAGGAGGAGGACAAGATGAGCAACAAGTGGGACATGGAGAGGAGTCTCAAAAAGTCTCAAACTCCAAATTCCACACATTGTTTTTCCATCTTTATATCCAAATTATGTCGTAATTCTGCAGTGCTGCCAATGTTCTATTGGCCTCAGCCCCTAAGGCTCAACCTGTACTAATGTTTTGTTCTTGCCAGCAGAGCAACAGAGCCGTTTTTGGGCATCAGATTCAGAGGCAGGGCTATGTAAATAGCACCTTGAAGATAATTGGCTTAGTCTAATGAAATGATTGCAAAACAAGTGAAACATTTTTAAAATCTGCTTTTTACCTCCAGAGCTCCAGTGAGCTGGACTTTTCTGGAGGACATCATAAAGCTCAGGTCACCGATGTCTCTCGACCACTTTAAACTCTTATTCTCTAACCACCGCCACACATCCTGACACTGTTTTATCTAGTTTGACCTAAAACTATTTTATTTTACTTTTCACTGTTTCACTTATTTGGTCAGTACGATTTTAGTATATTGCTTGATTACCTTACATTGTGATTTTTATTATTTATACATCACATTTTACTTTTATTGATTTACCTATTTCAATTCATTGTTGTTACCTGTTGATGTTTTAAGCAGATTAAATTCCATTTTAATATTTTCAACCCTTTATGCTCTGTAAATGCTTACCTACTTTGTTCATGAGGTTTACCTTCAATTGAAAGTAAGATCGATTGATTGAAGTCAGATAAAAGCTGAAACTGATTTTGAAGCAGTTTTGCAGGACATGTCTGTGCAGTGCTCATGTCGGTTGGAAGCTCATTTCTCTAGTGACCTCCCTGACTGAAGACTTGGGCTGGGTCATCAAACAAACAAGCTGCGTTTGAAGATTTCTAGTCTTGGTCCAAACTGCCCGGTCATTTGACACACTCAATCCCCTTGCAGTATTGGATTGATCGTCAAAATTCGACAAGCATGGTACAAGATAATTCATTGTGAATATCCAACGAGTCGTGTTAATGTTTGAGGATTTATATTGCTGAATACTCTGTTGTGAGGATGTGTTGGTGCAGAGGGATTTTTTATGAGCTGATCAGCCCCATCCTCATTTCCTGGCCTTTATTTCCCTGGTTGCCTTCACCAGCCTTCTGTCTTCTCCTCCCCACCCAATGTTTATAACAGTGTCTGTGTCCCCGCCTCTTGCCTGCATTCATTGTACCTCTCCTCCCCCTGTATTGATAGAAATAGTGTCATCACTATGAGCCAGGGCTGTCAAGAGTCAGGCTGAGAAGGTCTCACTTGCGTCCAAGGCGTCTTTCTGACAAAGCTTGTTTATTTTCTCTCCCAACTCAATTGCTCGCCTCAACATAGAACCGCTTCAATGTCAGGCAACAAATTCATCCTTTCCACTCCTTTGTGTTTCGGCAGCACTGATAGAAAGCAGGCCGGGGAGGTCAGGAGGAGACACCTGGAGGAGCAGCCGTCCTCTGTACCTCAACACTCACTCTCTCCCTCGCTCCTCCTGTTCCCCCCCGGGCCCCTCAGCTCCCCCTCCTCCTCCCGCATTCACGTCTCCCTCTCCTTCCATCTGTCAGAGTTCTGGAATGGATGTTGGAGAGTTTTGTGTTGCTTAGCAACTGCGGTTGCCATGGGAACCCAGAAGAAATCCCTTGTTTGCTTGGTGACCGGGAAAATGAAATTAATTAAAGAATGAATTTCTTTTTTTTAAAAAGAGCAGAAAAAAGATGCAGACATCAAAATCCAACGAGGAGGAGGAGGAGGATGATGATGATGATGATGAAATGATATGAGTCTCATAATTACACCTAGCAATCTTTCCCTCCTCCAGCAGGCAGTGCTTATTGTGTGGATTCATCTTTGACCATTAATGATTTAGGCTGCAGTTCCTGGGTGCTTTTCATGAAGGTTCTGCCTTGGCTTGTTCAGAAGAAACATTTTCCCATCTGAAAAATATCAGTGCATGCATGCTTTCTGTTCGGATCAACTGCGGCAAGATGCATGCATGTGCAAACAAATGCTGATTAATTGACAGTTCGTTGACGTCCAGACGCCCTTAATTGTTCTAGAATTAGGAGACTTAATCGACCAGCTCTGTCTGTCTCTGTCTCGGTCCCTGTCCAGACACCCCCCACCCCACCTTCCTATTGGGATTCATTTTGCCTTCATGTAGACCAGAGCCAGTTATATAAACATCATTGGGAACAAACACACTTGCCTGCAGTTCTGAAGCACTGCTCTTCACTTCCCATAGCAGCCTGAATCACCGGGCGGGGCTTAGAAGAGCCAGTCAGCTTGGTAGACAAGACCCAGGCTTGAGATTTTAAAGGGGAAGCGGGGGGTTGTGGAATCCTGTCCAAATAACTCCATTTGGAGACATGTCTTGCAAGAATCTAGAATGACTCTTTTACGAGCAGAAGCAACAACACTCGATATATTGCACAACCCCTGTCTCCTAGCGAGTCACCGTGTGGTGTCTTTTTGTCCATTCCTTTCCATGAGCTTTCCACCACTCAGTCATGGTTTTGCTGTCACAGCGTGTCACTCACTCAGTTTATGTAGTTTTGGCTTTGGGCCCATGTGCCTTTTCCTTTTTTAAAGGAAAACCTCATAGCATCTAGTTTCCTGACCAGACTCTTTATGTATGTGTACACTGTACTGACAGGGATGTTTCAAATCCCTTTTCATCAGTGGAACCTCTTAAACTCACTTTTAGAATTGGAATAGCTTGGAGAAAGTATGTCCATGTACCAATTTGATCAGTGTTCCTTTTGTTTGCACGCTTAGCTTTTGGTGTGTGTGCTCTGTGACCTCCGATTATACATGTGGATCAGTTTGGCAAGCCAATGTTAATTCTGCTCATATGCTGTTCTACCACAGTGTATTTTACATAGTGTTAAAAATACACTGTGTGCATAATAATTAGGCAAGTGTTTATTCTAATTATCATTTTTCCTTGTGCATTTTCCATCTCCAAACCACAAGTTTTAATGCTTATTGAATGTAATCAACTTATGTGGATATATATTTGTGAAATGAGGGAGGGTTTGACCTTCATATTCCAGAAATGCAGCCTGCCGGGGGCATCCCGGAGTACAAGGTGTCCAGAACTCACACACCTAGGTAAGGTGAAGGCTGGAACATGAACAACAACGAATAAGATTTGTGAGTTGAAGCGTCAACATCGGGCCAAGAAAGACAAAGGTTTTAAAGGTTTTTTTCAGAGGCTGATAAAATGAGCATGACTCTTGAAGGACCAGATGGATGGGTCCTTGGCTGGATTGTTAGTGGATACAGGGCACTACTTTGGTTGCTTTTTTTACTACATGATTCTGGCTCTCCTTACATTTTTTATTTCCGGGTTCTCTACTATTTTTCATTTACTATTTTTCATACACATTTGTGGTTCCATGTGAACTGAGAGGGTACCGGAACGTGACTTGGAAACCCTTCAGACACAAGATCTTCTCAGACATCCTGCATAAACCAAAGGTACCATGTACCAAAAAATGAGTGGATCTAGTTCCATACAGTAGAAAAGTGATTTGAATCAGGTGTCAGCAAGATGGAGAAAGGCTGATATCAGGGATGAGCTAGCTGGACCTTTTTGGGTTGAAGATAGATGGAAGAAACTTTCTTCAAGCAGTGATACGGGAGCAAGTCCACACATTCAGGAAGGTCTTGATCCTTGTGTAGGACTGTGATCGATCACATGCATCCACCACTTCACCGCTTGGCTCACCAGAAAGGCCTCCAATCTGGCCCCTTCCTCACCTGACTTAAATACTGAGACTGTCTCGAATATGCAATACAGTGAGGGGAAACAGCTCTTTGGGAGGCTGTGGTTGCTGCTTCAGCAAAAGCTTATTGTGAATAGATCAAGAAACTGGCTGAATCTATGGATGGAAGACTCATGACAGTTATAGAAAAGTGGGGTGGTTATATTGATCACTGAATATATCTGAAAGGCCAAAAATATTTAGTTTTGTCCTACTTAATTGTTACTCTAACAATTAATAATTGAGGAAAAATATTTTTGTAATTTTGTAATTGTAATCCTATACTCATGTACATTAATAGTTGCTTATTGTGCACAGTTCTCTCGCTTCCCTCTCTTTTCCTTTGTTCACCATTGAGGTTTGACAGTCAGTCATGTTTTTGGATTGACCGAGAACTTTGTTTGTGCATTCAACAGTACAAATGAATCCTGAGGAACACAGTTGGCATGTGGTGTGTTTGTCTTCTTGATGGATGCAATAGGCTCCAGTTGGGCAATCACAGTTCCACGTGAGTTACTGGGTGTTCTGATGACTCGAGGTCCATCAAAAGTCTAATTTTAACTGTTAAAGCTTTTGGCAAATCGGTGAATGGGTGGGGCTAAACTGCTATAGTCAGAAAAGGGAGATATATTTATGTGTGTTGGTTATTTGACCTCACAAAAACTGTGATTTGAAAACGGGCTGGTTTTGTGTCCCTTTTTCCATATTTGGACTGTATGGTTGTGGGAGAAAGCATACCATTTGAAACAATATTTTCAGACTTTAAGTCTTTTTAATTCCAGAAAAGTAATTATATGGGGCCTTTAATGTCTTGAATGACATTTCAGTCATAGCATGTAGTAGTGAAATTGCAAAACTGATATTTTATATGCATCATGCAGCTCTAGATACAGATTTGTTGAATATCATACAAGACAAATTTTGTCACTGTGGTTCCACCATTGTTTGACTGCTGTCTGTTAATAACTGGTATAATGTGGGTGTTGTCATGTTAGATTGTGACTATTCAGTGATGCTCTCTCTTGCTGCTTGTTTTCGATGCATAATACACAGCTTGACCTTTGGCTCTCCAGCACTGGAGAATACATGGCAACCCACTGCATGTTCCTGTCAACAGCTCCTGGTTCTGCAGCACTTGGCCGCCACTCAGCAATGCAGCATGTGCGCGTTTCTTGACGCCTGTTAGACTGATTCATCGCATCTAGTCATACTTAAGAGTGGTGGGACATCTCACCAGCCAGACCGCGATGAGCAACAGCAGACTGGAGCAGAAGCTCTGGCACGCAGCATTTGTGATCCATTTTCTGAGATGATTCAAGATCAAGTTTCAAGTTTGTCTTATACAGATAACAATGGAACATCATTGCCTGTAAGGAAATTTCTTGGGCTCAGAGCTCCTCAAAGTTTGTACAGTAAAATAGTAATTCCTGTTTTTTTTTTGTTTTTTTTTTTGTATGTTTGTTGTGGGGTATTTTTGGTTTTTTTTTAAAAACAAACTCAGACAATCCCTCTCAGGATGCTGTCGTGAACTGAGTTTGTTTTTTTTGTCTACTTGTTCTCTCTCTAACTTTGTCTTCGCGCTCTTATGGTTGGAGATTGATATTGAAACCGTGCGAGGGGAAGTGTGCGTATGAGACCGAGTAAAACAGAGAGGGAGGGATTGTGTGGGCAGGAGTGATGAAAATCAGGCCTAAAATAAACTGACACTGTTTGCTGAGACTGCTGTGTGTGTGTGTGTGTGTGTGTGTGTGTGTGTGTGTGTGTGTGTGTGTGTGTGTAGGCTTTCACGAATGCAGTACGATCAGTCGGCCTTGCTGTGTTAAATGCTAGTATCTTCACCTCGTGCAGGTTTCTCTGCACGCTGAGTAATGAACATTTCCCTCACAAAAGCCAGGAGGCTACAGGATAATTTAGTTCCTTGTTATACGCATGTTCTCAGTGAGCGAGTTGGGGGGGGTGGGGCGCCGGGGTGGGGAGGTGCGAGGTGCGTGCTTGCGTGTTGGCCTGTGTTGCACTTATGCTTAAGTTGATGGGATTGCTCTCATACATACGTGTGTGTATATGTATTTGTGCGTGCACATATATAAGACTATCATGAGTATTATCTCTTATTTTAGACCTCGAGCCACTGTGGGCACCATAATGACAGATATAGGTCAATTACAGAGAGCCTACAAACAGCAGGTGGGTTTTGCCTGTCTAAACTGGGTAGTAACGTGTATGGAGTGGATTTCTGCCTGTTATGATGTTATTTTATTACAATTTTTAAAAAAATTTGCAGATACTGTTCACATAGCTTTTCATATCTCTAATGTGCTGTACTGTTTTGTCTGCCAGTTTGTTCAAAGCCTCTGACAAACTTGAGTATCTTAATGCGGGTCTTTCTGCATTGTTGGGATGTTTTTGAATCACCACTCTCCAACCCTGCTCTTTGGGTGTTCATTATTAATCTGCTCTCTGCACAACTATTAAACATATTTTTTTTTAAAATTCCTTCTGGTACTTAATGATCCTAATAATTATCTGGTTTCTCTTAGACGTTAACATGATGCTGCACAACTACAACTTAGAAATGTTTTCTGGCTAACAGGACTAATTTTGTTTGTAACTCTGCTGAACAGGCCGTGGTGGAAATGAAATATTCATTAATGGTTTTATTTATCAGCGCTCGTACATTGAAATGCTTGGTCGGCTGTGTTTAGTTTTCACTGTGTGCTTAATTTGATGTGTGTAGAATTTGTCAATAACAATCTGAGTCACTTTGACAAGAACGGAACCATAATGTCTGGACGACTGAACATCTCCAACACGGCAGGTCTTGTTTGATTCCTGGTGTTCAGTGGTCAGAACCTACTAAATGTGCTCCAAGGAATGAGTTTGTTCTGCATCAGATCTTCTGTGGAATCAGACCAGATGGGCTGGTCTTCACTCCCAGTGGCTATCAGTGAACCTCGAGGGTCCAGAACCCAGACACTGGCATATGTAAGATTTTATGATAAAGGGAAAAAAATGGTGTGTGTGTGTGTGTGTGTATAATAGTATAACATGTAAATGTTAAAGCAAATTCTTGTTAGTTGTTCAAGTGCTGTAATAATGATTTTGTTCTACAGGTTTCCCACACATCCCAAATAAATAAGGTCATTGGTGTATCTAATTTTATAATTTTTTCCTTTATTTCGCTTTAGATCCGTCCTTGAGCTTCTAAAGTGGAGGCGCGTTAGAAGCTTGTCAGGTTTTTGAATGTGAACCATCTAATCAAGAGAAGGACAGTTAATTTGGCAAATTCAAAGCAGGATTAAGCTTAATCCTTTAATATGGTGATGTAAGCTTTTCACTGTCGTTGCCCTCTTCAGTATGTTTTCGTTTTCCTCAGAAGCCTGTAGAATATATTTTCTTCACTGTGCTGTGATAAAATTGTTTTTAAAATATTGTCTATTTTGAGGGAGATCAAGGAGTAATTGTCGTTGCTCTTATGTTTAAATAGGTTTAAAACTCAAATTTTAATTAATCGACAGGCTTTGTGCGTCATTTTCTGTCACTCCAGATGTTTGGTACCCTTTTTTTCTTCAGGTATATGTCATTATGTGAATGTTCTTGTTTGTTTTTTTTTTTTATCTGGTTGGAACAACTTTATGTAGCCTTCTTGTATCTAGACACTTTGCAGCCTGTCACAGTAAAACATTTGTTCCCATTTTTTGCCTCAACAAGGTGATTCAAAGCTAAATATAAAGAAATAAGGGTAGCTCAAGACTTTTGCATTGTACAGTATATATTCTTTCAGATCTTTTCAGAGGTCTCCAGCCGAATTTTACTTCGTCCCAGTAAGCTGCTTGTGTTTTCATGCCTGAAATATGATCCTCAATGTAAACAACAAGCAGCTCTGGTACAGCACTGGCCCGGAAGTGAAGGAAAAGTAGAACAGGGATAGGCCTCAGTCTGAGAGGAGATGAGTTTCAGAGAGATAACAGAGGAGAGGAAGAGGGGAGCAAGGAAGATATGCTGCAAGAGGGAAAAGGGCTTCTTTTTTTTTTTTTGTCTCGTCTTGTCTTTAGCATTGCCCTGCGCTGTAGTTTCAGTACAAGAACAGGCGTTAAGGCCTTAAACATGACCATAGGGGACTCATTGTGAAGAAAATGTTCATTTCTTTTGTTCACTGTATTTGTAATAATTGAATGTTTGCTGTTGGTGCAGTGATGATATTTACCTTGTTTTATAGTCAGATATATTTTTAACTTGAGTTAACTATAAACCACTATTTCTTTTTGAGAGCCAGCACTGAGAACAAACTGCCTGCATTCTAAGCAAACATCTGCTGGATTCAGTGTTGTTTTATGTAGTTTAAATGAATACGTTCCGTAAATAAGTGTTGACTTGAGGCAAGAATTACTACAGATGTCTGTAAAAATTGAGACTTGAATATCAGGATGCACATAAACTATGATAATCCAAAATTCAGGACACACTGGGCTGGAAACCAAAACCATAAAAAGCTTACAATAAATAAATAACAGCTTACAAAAAATAAACCACTAAAATTATTACAGTATGTGAGCTACAGTATGTTCCCTAAAACTCCTCAACAGAGCACAGTTGGGCTTTTACAGACAATGAATTTTCCTTTAGTTTTTTCCATTGTGCCATCTAACCGGGGCATTTTTGGCTTCTGATTTAATCTATTCCGTTTATCGATTCTCAGATTGGCTCAAAATTGTAAGAGAAGTTCCTGAGTCTTGTATCTCCTTTTGATATTTGGCGTGAACAGAGATGATGTAGAAACTGAGATCCTCATTTTTCTGTTCAAAGAGCTTGGACATACCACAGAAGAGCGAAGCATTAAGATTGTTTGCTTTTTTTATTTGCCCTTTTTTTTGCTTTTGAACCCATATTGAATAATATTTTTACTTGAGAGGCCAACAGAACAGAATACATTTTTAAAAAATAATTCTTTCATGTGTATGGATGACTGCAGCAGTTTGCAATGGCGGGTGAATATAGCTTTGGGAATCTTGGCTTATTGTCTCTGACACCTGTTTGAACCCTGTTCTCCTGTGTCTGTCTGTCACCTGCGCTGTGAGTTATTTAAAAATGTGGTTTAATATTATCAGCCCGTGAATGGTGCTACATGTTCAGCCGTACCTATTAAAGTAGCAGGTAGAGTGCAGGACTTTCAGCCAGACGACTAGAGTTCAATCCTAAATGCAAAAAAAAAAAACAAGAAATGCATGGTTTTTGGAATGGTGAAATGACAGATTTTTTTTATGCTGGTTGTGAAATGCTACTCGTTATAGTATTTGTTGATTTTTGTACTTATTGTGAATAAAGTAGTAATAGTATTATGTGCACCTCTTGCAGTGTTACTTTGTGCATTTCAGTTGTTGATAATGGATAAATGATTGGGGAACAAAAGCAGTGCAGGTTAGGGAAAAAATTGCCTGTTTTTTTTGTTTGTTATATATTTATGTTGAAGATCGAGTTTTGATGATTTTGTTCTGTTTAATTAGGCAGAAAACTCATATTTTAATTAACAGAAAGGCTTTGTGCGTCCCTTTCTGTCTCTCCAGATGTTTGGTCACCATCTCTGTTCTTCAGTTATCATCTTTTTGTTTGTTTTTTTTAAATTTATTTTTAATTTTTTGGCTAGCACAGTGGGCTTACACTGTTATGTGAGTGGGTGTCTGTTTTTATCCCCTCCGAGATTATTCCACAGTGATCCAATTAGTGCTCAAATTACCCACCTATTTTAACGGCATTAATCAGCTTCTTCTAAAGCTGCAGGTAAGCATAGCCAGAGCAGGGCCACCCTCTCCCCTTTAATCTCTCTGTTAGAGCTAACCCGTCACGCTAACCGCCGAGCCCAACCCCCCTCCACCGTTTGAAGCCTTCTTCCTCCTCCTCTGATTGCCAAGGCCCATAAACTGCGTCAGTGAGCGCTCTATTTACCCCACCGTCCCCATTTAACCCCTTGCCGTTCTGCTTTTTGGGGGGGGGCGGATCACAGTGCACGTTAAGCAGGCCAGTTCAGCAGCCATATCTGCAGCGGTGCGTTAGCAGTTGCATTTCCCTTTTTCTCTCCCATCCTGCCAAGTGGGGCCCATTATTGTTGCTATGGGAACAGTAAGGCTCATCTTTGCAGGCTGTTTTGATCTTTTTTTTTCTTTTTTTTTTCTCCCCTCGTTTCTCCCTCCCCTTTCTGTCTCACAGGCGAAGCACCACGTCATGTCCTTTAGAACGCCGAGGTTCTTTTAAGAGCTTGTGACTTCTGCAAACGTTACAGCGCAGAGCAAACAGTTGGCAGTCGGGCCGTAATGCTGTTAGTGTTGTGGTCAGGGCTTTGAGGAAGAGAGCGGACCAGCCCTTAGCAGGAACTGGTGAAGTGAAAGGTCAAGGCAGCTTGCTCTCGCTCACTCTCTCTCATCCTCTTTACGGCGTCTAATCTGTGGCCCACAGGTTCAGGTGCCGTCGCAGTATCTGTTCATTTCGGTTGTCCCATGCCCTCGCTGAAGAAGGGTGGAGTACAGTGAAGATATCATGCCTTTATGTAACACTGCATAAAACACTCGGAAGTTCCACGGACCCGTGTGCTTGAACTTGGAATGAATAGATAACGATTAACAGATTAACCTGCATTTATTAAAAACATTTATTAAAACATCATTAAATGTTTCTATTCATGCAGATAAACTGCATGAATAGAAACATTTAATGATGTTTTAGTAAATGTTTTTAATAAATGCAGGTTAATCTGTTAATCGTTATCGTGATGTCTGTCTCTCTTATGCTGACATCCTAAAATAGGTGGGGCTAAAGTGCTTTAGCCAGAATGAGATTTAAATGTGTTGGTTTTGCAACATTTTTGTTGTTGCTAATTTAGCGTATTTGGACTGGGTAAGGGGGATATATGGACTGTATGAATACCACTTGAAACAATATTTACAGGCTTCATGTCTTTTTATTCCAGAAAAGTGCAGATAGGAGCCCTTTAATATCTTGAAAGGCATCACAAGTGCAATATGTAGCAGTAAATTCTCAATACTTTGTCCATCTCTTACAGCTCTGTTTCAGTTTGTCATTGTATAGGTGACTCTCTGTAGGATGGCTTAACTTTGGTCTGTACTGTTCATTGTTCCTCATACTTTCAGTTATACTGTTAAATTGACAGGACCAGTTCTTCTGTTTTCAGAGGCAACACTGCATTGTGCAGTTTTGAGCAGTTTATTGTCTGAGGAGCGCATTGTTAACTATTGTGGTCTTTTTTTGGGTGTGTATTTGCTTTGGCATTGATGTATTGATAGTCTACCTAAATGATGTGCACATTTTTTGCCATTTTATTCTTTGGGTGTGTGCAGCGCAATTTTCTTTCATATTTACTTTCGTTTAAAAGCTTGAATGTTGAAATGTGTCATTATGTCCTTTTTATTCTGTCAGGGTTCCTCCTCTTCAAGGATTTCTGTATGAACGAGATAGATGAGGCAGTTCCCCAGCTGAAATTTTACGAAGAGGTGAGATCCTTCAGTCCTTTGCCCCCTTTCAAAAGAAGTGCTTTGCCTCATTTCTCGTCACTTGGTCAGTAGTCTTTGATCTTGTTGATCATTCACCCAGTCGTTAAAAAGCAAGTATGACCACCACTGTGTAGTGTTTTATCCAGTCATCATCGTGTGTCAGATTAAAAAGCATGTGATTGTATTTCAGATTACAGCAATCTCATTTTGTCTGTTCAGATTAAAGAGTATGAGAAGCTGGACTCAGAGGAGGAGCGGCTGAGTCGAAGCCGACAGATTTACGACGGCTACATAATGAAGGAGCTTCTATCGTGTTCACATGTAAGAGCACAGCATCACTCCCAAAAGAATAATCCATTACAATAAATCATGATTCACGTTTGGTGCGTATAACCTGTTTTTCCTGTGCTGTCATTGGGACATATCAGTTCAAGCCAACAGGGCTTTCTTGCCTATTTAATCTGCCCAGGCACCATTTAAAAGCGGCCTACAGTCATGCGCCCTTTCAGTAACACTGCTTTAGATTCCTCTCTCCATCCAAAAGGTTTTCTAAAAGAGGAATGCTGAATGAACACAACAGCACGTGGATTGCATCACTGCTTTGTGTTGTGTGTTAGCAAAGCAGTTCATCTGAGGAAATCAAGGAGAATCGGTGTTGAGGCTCAGTGTTTGCTCAAAAGAAATGGCTTCTGTTGACTGTGTGTGTGTGTGTGTGTGTGTGTGTGTGTGTGTGTGTGTGTGTGTGTGTGTGTGTGTGTGTGTGTGTGTG
>JBBJLS010000036.1:11342066-11384648 GCA_037577275.1 Bryconaethiops microstoma
TGTGTGTGTGTGTGTGTGTGTGTGTGTGTGTGTGTGTGTGTGTGTGTGTGTGTGTGTGTGTGTGTGTGAGACTGACTGTGTGTGCGCACTTCAAAGCAATGTATGAGCAGTAATGTCAGAACAGAAAGGTGGCAGCACAAGACAAAACAGTTTCACTAATGATAGACTACCACACTGCCTCTATTTCTACATTTTGAGAGGCCCTCAATAATTGCATGGCACTCAGGAGGGCTGCAGTATATGTTCTTGCTAATAGTTATCGCAATATCAATCCCCGCAATTGCAAAAGGCTCCAATATTTAGAATAAGGAAATGTATTTAAACGTGACATGTTTGTAGCTTATTTTCCATAAATCCAGAAAAGTGATGATTTGGGCCCTAATATCGAATGGCATTGCAATAACATCATGTAACAGGAAAACTGCAATATTGACGTGATGTCTGTATCCTGCAACTCTACACATTGCCTATATTTTTTCATTTTATGGAGGTGCTCCGTAATTGCAGCTACGCTGTTTTGATCAGTCTGAATGTTTTCATGTGGAAATGTCCTGGCTTCTGGTGAGGAGGCTCTGTGTTCACTAACATGAACTTTGACTCCTCTCCTCTCAGGCACAGTCCATTCCGGCAGCATAAGACCAAAGATAAACATGAGATTGACCGCATGACGCTTACTATGGTAGGCCATAGTGTTTTTTTTTGTTTGTTTGTTTTTTGTTTTTGTTTTTTTGGAAGGGTGTGCTTTTAACTGTACGTATTGTTTATGTATTTGTTTTTATTTATCCCCACACGAGAAAGCAGCATGAACATTAAGCTGATCAAACTTGCTTTGAATTGACTTTGATAACACCATGGCCTTCTATGGAGGAAAATGTTGGAACATATCCTTATTGCTGCATGTGCTCATTTATAACTCTGTACACAGCAGAGGGGGAAACAGTCTCTTGAATTTGCATCCTTGCTTTGCATTTTACAGTTTGTCACAGTCGCTGTTGTCTGCTCTGTAATGAACTGCAGTACTTTTCAACACCGATCAGAGTTCAGCCATCCAGTTTCTGCCATTTTTAATTTTCCATAAAAACCACAGGAAAGATGTGCAGGTGGATTGCAGCTGCCCTGTCCAAAATTCCAGTCGGATTCTCCTCTGATTGATTTCCCCCATGCCGCTTGCTGAGGGAAACCTCAAAACCGCTGAGGCTGACTGCTCAGATACCATCGTTGTTCTGTGGTTTAGTCACTTTTCGTCACCCTGCAGCAATTAATCACTGTTTTTGGTTTAAAAGTAAAGATGGAAACTGTGCCCAGAGGCATTCCTCATTCCCACAAGGCCTGTCCCATTAGTTTCTCATCACAAACTCACTCGCACCAGACTGAAACATGGCAGAGAGAATCAGTCTTCATGATTGTTGCCACATGCTGGAGCATCATAGTTCTAAGCCATCCATGAGTAGTCAAAAAAAAAATTGTAAAATGTAAACTTCCCCATTGTCCTTCTTACAGATATATTATGTAGGGAATCAAAAAATTCCCAACACAAAATAAATAGCAGAGACAAACTGTGGTCCAAATTAGTAGTAGAGCATTATGTTTTTCAGAAGATAAGCCCTTGAGTCAGGAACCCAAACGTTCCTGCAGGCTGCATGGTGACCTTTGAGGAACACCTAGGTTGCTCAGTCACCCTGCATTAGCCATTGGTGGGGAAATCTAATTAGAATAATCTAAAAGTACTTAAAGTTTCATCCCTGGACTTCTAATAGCCCATCCAGTAATATTGACTATAATGGCCTTCTGAATCAGCCCTTGTTTGATTATGTTGTTCTCTACTCTCAGAATGTGGAGCTGCCAGATTCATTCTCCCCTGAACTCAAGTCTTTGTTGGAAGGACTGTTGCAAAGAGATGTGGCGAAGAGATTGGGCTGCCAGGGTCGGGGGTATGTTCGTTTGTTTATTGTTATGATCATTCTGCTGTTAGTTATTATTTTTAGTTCTACTATTATTTTTATTATTATTATTATTACTATTATTATTATTATTGGTTTTTAATCAATGTGGCTGAAATATGAAATAGGAGCAATTGCAATATCTCTCAATATATTATAGGGTTCATCATAGTATAATAATATTAATTAAAGGGATAAGCAGAGGTAGGAAAACATCCATATAAGAGTGAATTATGAAATATTTGTGGTTACCAAACCTGCACAAGTGTCAAGGAAAAAATGAAGTCAATGTAAGTAGTAGAATGTGAGCAATTTAAGAGCACCTCGGCAAATCAGTCTTTAATGGTTCAGTATACCTGTGTGATTAATTAGTGACTTATTTGCATATTGCAGCCTTCTGTGGTATCAAGTATCGTAGAGACAAATACAGCGGGTCCTCGAGTTACGACATAGATCCGTTCTTACGACAGTGATGTGTAAGTTGAAACACACCCTAGCCTAAGTCACTTACCGATCCTAACACAGTTGTAAAATCGTTAACTACAGCATAAAAACACAACTAAACCACAGGAAAAGGAGAAGGACCTAAATATCCTGTAATTGTACACAGGACTGTAGTAACAGAAAAAATGAGTTTTAAAACACTTGCAGTTTTAACAGTCCAAAATGGCGCAGGTAAGCGTATTGGTGGACAGCAACTCACTCACTCACGCTGTGTTACTGCTTATACTGCATATACTGTGTGTTCTTCCACAACGCGCAACCAATCTAGTTATGGGATTGAGCGTTGTAAAATCTAAATGTCATATGTCAAAACGTATGTTGTGACCCGAGGACCCTCTGTTTTGCTATAATGATAAGCAATGTATTGTGAAGCCACAATCAAAACCATCACTTTTTGGATTTGGGAGTATTTGGGGGTGTTAAAACAATGCCGTGTATCCTTGGCCTCGATCAGACCATCACACAGTCTTCTAATGTTTAGCCTGAACTTGCTTGAAAGCCTGTGTGTTTGACTGAGCGACAGTGTTTGGAAGTAGGAAGTAATCATTCACTGAAGCACTGACATCAGGTGGTCAGAGGCGGTAGTGTTAATGTTTTTGTTTTTCTGCCTCTTCTTCTCCTTTTTCTGCTTTTTCCTCTTTTACTTTTTACTCATGCACCCTGTAGGGCTCAAGAGGTGAAGGATCATCTGTTCTTCAAAGGAATCGACTGGCAACAGGTTTATCTCCAGAAGGTGAGGCCACACGTGTCTGCACTAGCTGTTGGTATTAATTTTTTACACTTACTGCCTTATTTAAGATTTTCTTAGAAGCTCCTATGACCAGCTTTTTAAGTCTCACACATTCATGTTGCTTGGTTGCAGTACTCTCCACCGCTTATTCCTCCCCGGGGAGAAGTCAACGCTGCTGATGCCTTTGACATCGGCTCTTTTGATGAGGAGGACACCAAAGGCATAAAGGTAAAAGTCTACAACAAAGAGCTGGGTGCATCACTGTCAGATACGATACTTCTAGTACTGATACGAAGATGTATCTAACCATACTGCGTAATGGGTACCTATAAATGCTGATATTTATAACACTGTGCCATTTAAATACTTTATTTTAGAGAAACCGGTGTTTTGTTTCACAAATAACCAATGCTCAGAATGAATGAATGGCGTTTATTGGTTGGAAAACGTTCTGGTTTTCTTTGATTTTTATTTATTTTTTTCCCCCCTTAAAAATTAAATGGTATTTAGTGATTTTTACCTTCTTTATATGTTTCTTTAAAGAAATACCAAATAAATATTTGTGATGAAGTCTTAATGAACGAAAATTCATTGCATAATGGCACAGTTTAGGTTTAAAAGAGGTTTAAAACAATCTGTGAATGAGCGTGCACACGCATGTGTGTAAAATCTGTAGCCACCCCTTGAGGCATGGATTTACTTGTTAGGTGGGGCCTCCATGGATTGGGCTGTCCATCACTTCCCACAGATAATTGATCGGAGATTCTTATCTTGGGAATCAATGCATGGAACTCTTTGTGATGTTCCTCAAATGGTTCCTGGACTGTGTTTTGCAGTGTGGCAGGGTGCATTAGCATGCCACTTCAATCAGGCTTCAATCAATAGCGCACACTTTAGGATATCGGTTTTGTCTCTTGCGTGTAAGGATACAATGTCTGTACTAGTTCAACCAAAATATGTCGATATACTAGTTACCAACTCAGTTTTACTGTTCATAAATAGCTGCTTATACACTCAAGATTAAATGTTATATCTGTGGTTCAATAACCCTGTAAGTATGTGGCCTACTTGATATGCCTTCAAGTGACCACAAGAATGTTCCTGAGAGAGGGGGCCATAGAAAATGTCAACCAGTGTTTTACACTTTCCTCCTGTTAAATGAAAGCTTCAGTCGAGGTCCTGAGAGCTCCAGCCAAGTCTGAATTGAACAAAGTGAGTTTGTCGCTCTTTGCGAGAGTGTCAAACGGGCCTAGCAACACAGCACTGCTCGCTAGAGGTTTGGGTTTCTTTCTGTAGTGCTAAGGGCTATGCCCTCTCTTTCTGTCTCTTTCTCTCCCTCTCTCTCACTTACTCTCTTTCTCTCTCACACTCTCTTTCTCCATCTACCTCACTCTGTTTCACTGTATCTATCTTGCGCTTTCTCTTGCACTCTCTCTCTCTTGCGCTCTCTCTCTCGCGCGCTCTCTCTCTCGCGCTCTCTCACTTCCTGTCTTCCTACCACCCCCACATGCTTCTTCTCATATGCAAAATTCATCCATTCCACTGTTGATTTCAGGCCCGTGTGTCTTTTTACTACACAATTGTAGTTTTCTGGTACAATCAGCCAGTTTTTATGTGCCAAGATAATTATTTCTTCTATAAAAGCTCATAAGTAAAGTTCCTGAAACTCTTTTGAATAAGTTATCTGTTAATGCTACAGATTTTTGAAGGCGTACACATTATACTCCCCTTTCTTCTCTTCTTTACTTCGACTCTCTCCCCCCTTTTTTTAAAAATTCCCTTGGGTCCTCATCTTTGTCTTCTTTTATCTTTTCAGCTGCTGGACAGTGACCAGGAGCTCTATAAGAACTTTCCCCTTGTGATCTCGGAGCGCTGGCAGCAGGAGGTGGCCGAGACGGTGTACGAGGCAGTCAATAGTGACACAGATAAGAACGAGGCACGCAAGCGGGCCAAGAACAAACAGCAAGGCCATGAGGAGGGTGAGGGTCGCACTGCCATGCAGGCACACTGCAGACACTGTAGAATCAGGGCATATGTAACTGCTTTGGGGTTTAGTTTTGGGTGAACTGTTTGACCTCTGCAGTACTGTGCAAAGACTTGAGCCACCGCTTATTTCTTTGCGTTTTACTTGATTTATTGAAAGAAAAGGAAACAAATGTTTTACTGCGACAGGCTGCAAAGTGCCTAAAGATACAAGGTGTCCAGCACCGCTAGTATACTGATCACCACCTGATCATCTGGAATCATCTACTCTTGTTTCTTCACCGGTTCAGGCCTTAAGTTAGATGGTCGTAGTTCTGTTTGAATGATTCATGCATTGGTCACTGTGTGTTTTAACAAACAATAAACATTTCTCTGAAACTGGTCAGGTTCAGGGACTGGACTGAAAATGAGTCTCTTTGAAAGTCCTTCAGGAAGTCAGGAGAACTGTTCCTCAAGACTACATTAAAATATAAGAAAGTCTGAATCTTTGCAAGTAAAATATGAATAAATGAGGGGGAAGATTCAGGGTTAGGTTCATTCAGAAGAAAAGAATATACTTAATGTCACTGCTAGGAAGCTAAATGTCTTCGTAAAGTGTAGAACAGTGTGGCTGACACCTGCTTGTGCAAACGCTAGACTGGTGACTCTTAAGCTTGTTATTACCAACAATCTAATGAACACATACAAACAGCAGCAAACTCTGGTGGACTCAAACATGACACAAGGGAGAATTCTGGCTGAGTCACAGTGTTGCTATAGAATACTATATTATAAAATTACACATTGAATACTACTACCAAAATGCTGCTTTAAAGGAGTACGGTGGATTCTTTTGAACCTCAAAGCCTCCTGCTGACCTCTTAAATCTTGAATGTGCTCCAGATCACACCACCATCTCTCTGGAATCCAGATTATCTTTTTGTTTATCAGAACAAGGCATATATTTCACAACGATATTTTACAAACCCCTCAGAAAGGAGTCACAGATTATTATGCTGTCGACAGCATACGGGAGAAGAATACCAAGTGAAACCCCACACATTCTCATAACAGAATTATCACTCCCGATAATATTTTTATTAGGAATATTAGTTATATTAAATATTATTTCTTAACAATATAACTGAGAACTATTATCACATGGTATTTCTATCTTGTTCAAAAATCATTTGAGGCAAAACCTGAGAGGATTAGGCGTTGCTTGCTTTGGAAGAAAATCACCTGTTGTGGAATGTAGATACATTTAATACTTCACTGATGTTTGTTTTTGACCTTAGGACAAGTATTAACATTAGGAATTCTGCAGTTGACTGTTATTTTTCTACAAGACCATCATAGTATTTTTTGTTGTACATGTTTTTTTTTCTTCCATAATAATAGTGAAGTGTTGACAAATAACTCAGCCTTTACATTGCTCTCTTTTAGATTACGCTTTGGGCAAAGACTGCATAATGCACGGCTACATGCTGAAGCTAGGAAACCCCTTCCTAACACAGTGGCAGCGTCGATATTTCTATTTGTTCCCCAACCGTGTAGAATGGAGAGGAGAAGGAGAGTCAAGGGTAAGTCCTTGTTTTCTTTCCTGCGTTTGTGTGGGTGCATCTGTTTGCGTGTAGTAGGCCTGGCGAAATGAAGAAAATTAGGGTTGCAATTATACTGCCACACATTGAGATTGCAATGTCTTCCAATGTTAAGGACATGTATCATCACTTTGGCAGAATTAACATGCTTGAAATTTGTAAATATGATTAAAGTTTCAAAATGTAAGTTCACGCCTCCATCCATACAGCCTTATTTCAAATCGTAGTTTTTGTGTATGATTTCCATACCTCCTTATTAAACCTACAGTGGTTTAGCCCCACCCATTCATGCTAAAGATCTTTATACGTGTTGCAGGCGAATGCTGTTTTTTAAATGAGCTGCAGCATGAGGCAGCCGATCAGAAAAAGAGCTAATTTGGAGTAAGAATTAATTATAAATTACATTTTCTGCACATATATGATGAAAAAAGATGAAACAGGAGGAAAATGTAGAATATGGGCCTTTAACACGTTGCCTTTAATGGTTAAAGATTGGCCAAAATAATTTGACATAATTTGCTGTGATTGGTCAGCCGACCACAAACATTGTGATTGGTTAGGGGCTGATTTGAACCCTTCTGTGATATCGGGATTGTCTGATGATATTTCAGTAATGATGAACAGATGATATGTTGTGCATCTCTAGTAGTGTAGAGGAGAGAGAGAGAGAGCTCTCAAGTGTTCATGTCAGAAAATGAGTCCTACCTGTCTGTCCTTACTCTGTAGGATGTTTGGATAAAAACATTTAAAAAGCATGGACTAAAGGTAAGTGAGGTGCTGCCTCGTGCCTCCTCTCCCTAGCCAGTCTTCAGCATTTCTTTATTGTGCCTTGGGGCAAATGGAGAACGGTTGAAATGCTTTGAACTAAGGCAAGGAGATGAGGCATTTCAGCACTATAAAAATTAGCCAGAAATGCTTTGGCTTGCCTAGTTGTTGATCATTTTGCTGCTGAAGACCTTTGGAAGTCCTGAGTGATTTAGAATCCCATGTTTACTTTTGTAGCCCTGTCTTCTTCAGCAAACCCAGTGCTTCCCATCCGGAAGAAGTAGATTTGAGTTCAGTGCTCAGCCCACTAAGTCGTTTACGGAGAAGTAGGTCACTGCGGGTTCCCAGGGGCAAGTGGGTTTCAACTGTGATCTCTAACCAAGATAAGAAGTTGAGATTTCACCAGCTACCTGGATGAACAATTTCTCCAATCTCAAAGGGGAAAACCCACTTCCTGCTGAGCATTAGTGTGTCCGCACTTAGGAATTCTTTGTTTGGGGAGGGAAAGCGGATCGTATATCTCAGATTCAACTGATATGAGGAAAAAACAAGTTCTGCAGGCTTGTCTTTGAGCACTTTTGTTTTCACCCTCTGGAAGTGACTCTTTTCTCACGTCGTGCTTGTGTATACACTCATGTTGGTCTATTTAGACCTATTTTACAATAGTATGTTTCGACAGCCTTAATGGCTGTCCAAAATATACTATTGTGGAGGGCTGCCATCACTGCCCTTGGAGACCTCTGGAGCCTTAACCTCCTCCCTTCACTAGCACATCAGAAGAGCTGTCAGTCGTGTGCTGGGATTGAGCTGTACCTGGCCTTATTTCAGCCTCAGAGCCTCCTGATGACCTGTTAACTCTTGAATGTGCTTTAGGGTTTATTGCGCAAGGGTTTGTGTTAACAGTCTTATTGCTGATGCTGATGCTGCTTCTTGCAGTGAGTTTTTATGTCAAATTTCACTGAACCATGCTGACTTGATCACCATCACCATCTCTCTGAAATTCAGATTAATTTCCGGGTTATCAGAACAAGATATATGTTTCACAATGAGCAAAAAGTGAGAGCTCTCCATTTATTACCTTACCGACCATGGACAGAGGAGAGGAACGAAAATGAAACTCCTCACATTCTCACAACGCACACATTTGGATACAGAAATAGTATGTCATCATGCTTGTGTAAATGGAAGTTCCAACATCTTTGTGATCCCCTCCCTCTAGTGACTGTATGTGTGAATTTTTCTCCCCCCCTGAGCATGTACAGTTCTAGAGTCTCCTCTGTCTGATACAGTGTTAAGTTTCCACAAGGGGTAAATTTGCATTGCTACGGCAGAAACATCTGAACATCTTCCCCATTCGCCATAAACTTTGCTGTCTGTCCATCTCACACCATATTCAGTACAAGCTGTTTCTCACTACTACTGATACACTCCTCTGGAACTGATCTGCTCAAAGTTCTCAAATTTTGATTTTCTTCAGTAGGAGGCAGATCATTTAGTGTCTTGGACAGCAAAGAACAGGAAAACAGCAGGATACTTACACAACTGCATTTTTACATCAAATACAATTTAAATATGAACAATTTGGACTTTTTTATACTGCTTTTTCTAGAATATATTTGTCCAGCACATTAATTCCAATATGTCTTGGTAAAGCCTTGACTTTAAACTGCTGCAGCACATAGAAGGTTCTCTCAGAAGGTCTCACTAATTGTGTTTTTCCCCCACAGCAAAACCTGTTGACAATGGAGCAGATAGTGACTGTGGAGGAGACACAGATCAAGGACAAGAAATGCATCCTGCTGAGGATCAAAGGAGGCAAACAGTTTGTCCTGCAGTGTGAGGTAGGTTCACTCTCCCATACGCGCTCTCCGCATCATAACAGCGTCATCTTATCTTCAATTCTTTCCTCTCATTTTGCCTTGCCCCTGATGTTGTTTTATTGTTATCTTGTTATGACAGCAGCAATAATCAAACAGATGCAACGGCATAAAATGGTTATCTGCAAATTGCATTTGCAACTAAATAAATGGCTGACATTTTGTTGAGCGGTTGCTTGACCTGTTGTGTTTGCTTCTCAGAGCGACCCAGAGTTCGTACAGTGGAAGAAGGAGCTGAACGAGGCGTTCACTGAAGCCCAGAAGCTGCTGCGCCGCGCTCCCAAAGTCATCGGCAAGCGGACCGGCGTGGTGGAACTTTCCAAACCTCCACTCACGCACCGCAACAGCAACGGCCTGTGAATCCCCACTGCCCCACACTCTCCACTGCTCCTTCATTTACAGCCCCCCCACCCCCTGTGGTATCTATTCCCCCCTTCTCTCTCTCTCTCTCTTTCTCTCTTTCTCTCTCTCTCGCTGTCTCTCTCTCTCTCTCTCTCTCTCTCTCTCTCTCTCTCTCACAAACACACATGCACTGTCATCTGTTCCAACATCATGAAAGCTCCCCACATGCTCATTCAAGCATTTAAAGATGAACTTCCATCTCTGGAAGTTCGGCTGGATCATTCCCTAATCGTTGATGTTCTGTCCTTCTCACACACTTGCAACTCGACACGCTGGGGTGGCCATAGCTCTGAGACAACGTTAAAGGACCAGTGATGTCAGTGCTAATCTAGGAGTGTCTGTTGATTAGTATGAACACTTAAGTGGGGTGGACTGGGACTTTCTGCCTTCTCCAGACTTTTGTCACTTCCCCTAGTCAAACATGCCCCCCACCCCACCCTCCTTTTGCTTCTTTCAAGCTCCTCCTTGTCCAAGGCTTTTACCCCCCCCGCCCCAAAACAGGGCCCGACATCAGCCGTCATGCAGCCAGACACACATGTACATAGACTGAAGTGTGATGCTGTAGATGGCTGTATCCTGTGTCTCTACCGTGAATGTGTTGGTTGGACTAACTGCTTTGGAGTTGAAGGTTCTGTGATAGTAAGTTCTCCTTTATGGAAAAGCGGGCGTTTTGCTGCGATCAGGTAGCATTGATACCCCACACCACAGGCTGGTAGGACTCTCTGTCTGCCTTTGGAAGTCATCTGGAGTTGATTGAAATTAGAGCTTTGAAAATACAGGAATCTAATCAAAGGAGAGCATGTCTCATGAAATGGCTTTTAAGATGTCGCTTCTGTCTCATCATGGCCTTTTTGGATTAACCATGGCCGCCTTATTGATCAGCCCATTAGTTAAAGATGCACTGTCCGACTCATCCCGTCAGTATCGCTGAATCACAGCATGACTAAATGGAAACAGTCTTAGAGGTTTTATTTTCTGCAGATGGACCACATGAATGGATGCTGATTAGTGAACCGTGGTGGTTTAGCTTTTAGCCACTGTGGTCCAGACTCCTCCTCTTCTGGATTGTGCTGTAGATGAGGGGTTGAAGGGAGTGGTCAGCATCACCCTCTTTCACAAGTTAAGAGAAAATAATGTGAGACTGAGGCAGTGATTCTGGTATTCAGCTCCTGACCGACCAAATTCACATATCATCGCTGAGTGAGTGCTTGCATGCAGTGGCGTGTTTGTGTAAATCACTTGCTTGTGTCAGGGAAAAGTTGCTTAAAGGCAGGTAGCCATGCAAGTGTCAGCAAGAAACATTCCTTTTGCTTTCTCTCTTTTTTTTTCTTTTTTTTTTTGGGCTTTGTTTTTGTTTGGGTTATTTTTTTGGGGGGGGGAGGGCGGGGTTTCCTGAAGAGGGAAAGATTTTGCTGCTTCGTAATGGGTAATGGGAATGAGACAGCCACACCGCATTTCCTGTATTGCCCCACCCTCTCCCAAACCCTTGAGCCCATTTACTGAAGTGCAAAAAGTGCCAACATAAAAAGAAAAGTACATTTAACTCGAGACACCTGTGGATTCTTTACATCAAGCCTGCTAGACTCCGAGCGCCACCACAGATATCAGAACGGAAACGGACTCCCCCCATCTTCAATAACGGAGCAGACAGCGGCATCAGGGCTGCCAAAAAATGACCCGCAGCACCTGCTCCATCCAGGTGGACCTCCTCCAGGAATAGACTTTGAACAGAGGCGTGGTTCTGATGGACAAAAGCGTTGACGATAGTAGTCCAGGGACCACTTGAGAGATCTGACTGTACATAAGAATCAGTTTTTCTCTGTGCATCTACAGTATACTCTTCTTAAAAATGTTTGCATATATGGGGAATCGTCTGTCTGCCTGTCCGTGTTTGTTTCCCTTTGTCTCTGCTCGTGGGGATTGGGAGGGTTCGGGGTGGGTTTGGTTCGACCACTGTCAGTCCGTCAGTCCGTCAGTTGGTGTGCATTCCTCAGGATCAGACGGACGGCAGCATGGAAGACACAAAGACCAGATGGCTCCTCTCCTATCGAGATGCACAGAGGTTTAATCTGTCTCCCCTGTTTAAACCTCTGAGACGTCATGCATGTGTCACTCAGTGTCGCCATCATCCATCTGCAGGCAGACAGACTGTTAATCAGAGAAGGAGGTGCGTTAATGCGTTCACGTTCAGCGAGGAAATCCACACAGGTGTTCAAGACGTTGGATAGAGACGGTGGGGGAGAAACAACTTCGAACCATTTGTCGTAATGCTTGATTTCAGTATAGTTTTAATTTTTATATTGTTTTGAATGTGACAAAATGCAGATTTCTATAGATTACTTATTTTTAAAGTATGTTATGTACTGTTTTTTTTGTTTTTTGTTTTTTTTTCTCTTTTAACTGGCAGAGAAAAGCACAGCAAAAAAGGTATAAAGGCATTTTTAAATGCAATTTTAGTTCTTTTTTTCCCTCTTATTTGTATATTTCAGGTTTCTCCATGCAGTAATTTTTTTTAAATGGATTTCGTCAATGCATTTCGAAAAAAACCTTTGATTTGCATGTGACCCTGGGTTTTGCTTAAAAACAAAAAAACGAAACGAAAAAAAAGGAAAGTTTGGAAAATCAGTCTGATTTTTGTAGCCTTTGAGCATCTGGGAGGTGCCGTCCTCGAGGAAGATGTTTTACAGACTTATTTTGAAACCAAAACGGTTTGGATGTTTGAATTATCTGCACTTTTTAATCACCAGACTTCAAAAATGTGCCAAACAGCCGTCATAGGAGATCCTGAACCAATGAAAATGCTCGTTTTGTTGCACAGCACTCACCGACCACAGTCCCTCTCTAGTCCCTCCACCCTGACGCCAAAATTGGTACGTTTTTTGGGGTTTTTTTGGTTGTTTTTGTTTTGTTTTTTGTTTTTTTTTTTAAATTTAACAGGTGAATAAAGGTGTTTGAGGAAGGGTACAAAATAGCGACCAAATTTTAGGCGATGGAGCAGACTATCTACTCCGCGCTTACCAGCCGTCACTGGTACCAGTAGAGAAATTTGCAATGACCCAGTTCTCAATGGCAGTGGAACCTCCACCAGTCCCCAAAAAATCATGTTTTATTCAGGGCTTTTCTATTTTGTTTTATCGGTAGCTTGTCGACAATGTTATTAAAAAAAATTGCTTATATGGAACGCTTGCGTGTCTGTCCGTTTAAACATGGATTTCGAAAACCATCAGCAAAAAACGTAACCGAGGACAGTAAATAGGGAAAAAAAACTAATACAGTAAATGTGTATATGAAATGAGAAATGAGTTAGGTTTATTTAAAATAAACGATGTAGAAAATAAAAAGCCGTGGGACGGGATCGGGTTTGACGTGAGTTTCAAATATTTGTCGTGAAGAAACAGCTCAGATCTTGCACATAAGTTTAGCTAGTGAACCTTCGAGTTACGAATTATTTCTGTCTGTCTGATACGGATCCTCTCGCGCTCTCTCATATTTATTGTCTGGTCGGGGAGCGAGTCCCTCTGAGCTGAGGGTCCACCTGTCTGGGTTCCTGTCGAGCACAGAGCTGTAGAAGAGTCCGGTTTACAGTCACCAGAATTTTTTTGTTTTTGTTTTTTTTGTGCCGCAAACAAACGCAAATACTACTGTCTGGGGTTATTACAGATTATTATTATTATTATTGATGAAGATACTTAATGAATGTTTTTTTTTTTTTTCCTTCCCAGAGAAGCTAGGAACATGTGTTGGACTGCCCATTAAAACAGTTCAGAAATAAAAGCCCCTTTTTCGTGTTGCCTTGTCTGTCGTCTTCATTCTTCTGGTCTGTTCAGTTGAACCTCCATTAATTGTAAACAGCTCTAACACTCAACTCTGCTTTAATGACCAGTGAACCCGGTTGGGTCCTCTGAGGTTTTATATGTGTGGTTAATGGTAAATCCATTAAAAACATACTTTCTTGGGGTGGCATTTTGCTCTACAATGGAAAAACAACCAAAACCTACATGAAAATGATTAAAAAGCAACATTTCAGACATCAGGCCTTCAGTTTTGTGAAGGTTCTGGAACCCCAGTCAAATTAACATCTACATCAAGCTTAAATAAGACATTTTACATTTTACGGCATGATTACCATTTTTTGCTGAATATAATTGTATTAATATACAGCAATGCAGTGGTGTGCAAAAGTTGTGACATCCTTTCAGGCAATACATTATTGTATTAGTGTTAGTAATACTAATGTTACTAATATTAGTGTTGGACTTTTTTTTAGTATGGTCTTATTTTTTTGAATGAGCTTATTTGGACTAGTGGTTAGGGAGTTGCCCCCATATTTCACTATGTTGTACTTGTATAACTATGCATGTGGCAAAGAAGCTTGGATCTTGAGAAGGTCATGGGTTCAAATCCCAGGACTGCCAGTGGCACCACTGAGGTACCCTTGAGTAAGGTACCATCCCCACACACTGCTGCCCAGGCACTTCCTCGCTGTTCCTCGCTGCCCGCTGCTTCAGTTGGTGAATGGGTTTAAATGCAGAGAAAGAATTTGGTGCTGTTCACACTGTGTGCTGTGGCGTGTTGGTGTATGACAAATTGATACTTTACACTTTAATGCAAGTCGTGTCAATGAGATCGAGACCCTTCAAACCCCTTATGGTGCTGTTTGCACAAATACGACGTCTGATGGATGAAGCGCAACAATTGAGAAAACCAAATTCAAGATTCTGCGTTTATCACATACAGTTACAAAAGTACAACACATAGTAAAAAAGGTGCCTCTGAATGGGCCAGGAGACTGGAATAGTTTACAAATGACTGTCATAGAAAATGAAAAGTATAGAATAAAAGTATAGAAAAGTTCTAAATCAACATTACAGCTATAAACTAAACTAGCATCATATTGTGTCTTTAAAGTTTTGTCTGGGGGAAAAAAGCATTTCCGTAAAAGAACACCTTTTGGGTTGTTTGGTACCCTCCACTAAGGGAAATTTGGGAATAGAGGTGAAAATGTATCCCACCAAATAAGTCCTGAATGCAAATATCCCACGGTGGAGAGACAGAAGAATAAAATAGGTTGGATATTATAAGAATACACTGAGCCCACACACACGCACATCAGAATCTGCCCTGAACTGCTTTAGGTTGTAACCTAGACCCCAAATGTAAATCTACTACTGTATCTTAAACATGCTGGATGAGAAGCTTCACACAGAAATGTAGAATAATCAAATCAGAAATGTTTAAAGGGTGTGATTTCGAAAAAGGTATACCGAGTAGATTAAATGAAAGAAATGGGAACAAATGTTTTGCTGTGACGAGCTACAACGTACCTAAAGATGCAAGGAGCCTAGATAAAGGAGTTCCAACCATTCAGCATTCAGCACCACCAGTTTCATCACTGGTTCAGGACTTCAGTTAGATGTGCTTTGTTCTGCTTGAATGATTCATATGTAGGTCACTGTGTGTCTTGAATAAAAAACATTCCTCTGAAACTGGTCGGGTTCAGGGACTGGACTGAAAATGAGAGTCTCTGAAAGTCCTTCAGGAAGCCTGGAGAACTGTTCCTGTTCCCCACATTAAAATACAAGAAAGTCTGTGTAGGTGGTGGGGAGTTTCTTTGTTATTAATGTTGTTTTTATTGTTGTTAATATTAATGTTTATATTAATAATAAACCGGTATAAATGGTTCCTAGTGTCCTAAAACATCTTTATACATTCACTTCTTTGAAAGTTGGGAATGTTTGCAAGTATTATAATTTACAATCACTGAAATTGAGATCTCTCGCTCTCTCTCTCTCGCTCTCACACACACACACACACACACACACATATTTCCCCCCACCTCCACCTCCTGAGGGATCTGCTCTGCAGGAAGCTCCTCCTCCTGCCCCTCACAGCTGAGTGTGTCTGTCACAGAAGCACGAGGCTCAGAACCTGAGCTCTGGTTCTGTTTTTCGCTTTGCTGTGTTGGGTTTGAGCTACTGGCTGAGTACGAGGTCTTCAGCTTCTGGGCCTAAACTCTTTGAACCTCTCTTCACAGGTGGAGAAGGTTGGTTTCAGTAGAGAAGAGCCGTCGGGTTCAGAAGGTGGAGAAGGAAACACAAAACTGTGTGTTACTGTGGATGGCAGATGAACGTTCAGGTTTATGAGCCCCTCTTTTCTTCTGCCATGCTCTGTCTGCTCCCCCCACAGCATTTCCCAAACAGGGTAGTGTCCCACACCAACCACACGGATATTTATAGCAGGGTCTTGTGTTAACTCAGCTGCCTTGCTTATCTGTGTGTGTGTGTGTGATGGCTGGCTCTGCCACTCTATTTCAGACTAGCTGTGCCTCTCTCTGAGTGACAGTGAGACTGTGCTCCTTGCTCTTGGCCTTAAAATATCTAATGAATAAAACCCCATTTGGACTTTATTCTTCTCGGTGAAGGACGCCATCACAAGGTACGTGTCCTGCTTCTCCGTTTCGAGCTGTACTTCCAGTTTTTGTTTCAGCAAGAGTTTTTACAGCGATCTTTAAAGCTTCTATGGAGAAGACAGGCCCAGGTGGCCGTTTCCATTCAGGTCAACCTGTTACTTCTCTCGTCCAGAGGTGCAGTTTGAGTTTGACGTTGGTCTGTTTTGTCCGGGCCCTGAGGTTGGGCGCACTTTCCTCATGGCAGCTGCAGGCTGTAGGTAGGCCCTGTAGCTCCAGAGCCATTCCATATCGCCAAGTTGAGTCCAGCTGAAACCCGAGAGCTGCACAAACAGGCTCGGTTCCCTCGACTTTGTTTTGTTGTCTGCTTTAATGTCACTAGTGACCCTGCGGTTCCAGCATCTGGCTAAGAATTACTCCTTGCTGTAAGGAGACACCAGCAGATGCTCTTCTACTGTACCTTCAGCTTGTTTCAGCTGGAGGTGGACGCCATGCGAACAGAGGGAGTGAACAAGTGAGAAAGGCTTTCATAATATTATAAAACAAAGAAACAATCCACCCTTTTTCCAACTTGTGCAGAGCGTTTGACCGCCATGGTCAGTGCTTTACTTTGTCCCGGGTTAAAGAACAGAAAAGGCCCGTTGATTCAAAATACGATGCCTGCAGTATTTCTCTGAGAGGGTAAAAGGCGGACGGAGACATTAGATCACGAATGCATGTTAAAGTTCACCATTTCACAGAAATGACACACATTTCTAGTTAGAGCTCTTGGCTCAGACCTCCCAGCGGTTGTTTATTTGGGAAGCCGCATGAGGCCTGTAGCGGTTCGCCGTCACCAGTCCAGTGTGAACTTTCCTCCTGGCGTCTTGCGGCCGGCGGGATTAGAGGTAGGAGAGACCGGTTCTGTCATACAGTGATAACAGTGGAATGACCTACAGTGGCGTACAGTGTTAACCTGTTTATATCGATATGACCTCATACATGAAGCGTGTAGCCTTCCGGATGGACCCATTTCAGATCGCTGGGTGGGCAAATGTCCATCAGCCCCCTGAATCTCTGATATTGTTTATGCTCTCAAGCGTGAGGTAAAAAATAAGAGCGTGGTCATGACGACCTCAGTCTGTTCTGTTGTTTTATGTTTTTCATTTTTTTGAGCTGTGTCACTTTCTGTATTTGTCAGGTTTATCTGTTCAATCTGTTTTGCTGCGGTAAGAAGGTGCTGTTTGTGGTGGATGGTGGGGAACTGGGGGTTAGAGGTCAGTTTGATGATCTTGTGGAAGGTGAGCTGAGAAGAGGAAAGCCCTAAACTGCGCTGGACTCATATCTTTACAATCTTAAAACCCATTTAATTCTTCTGGTCGCAACTGAGACTGAAATTTGAAGCTCTTAAAAAGCTGTTCAGGTGTTTTCTGCTGGACTATGAATTGAATCATACACTGTCTTTATTTCACACAGATGTATCTTTATCTACTAGTGGCTGAACTGAAAATTTGATCAAGAACGGACCCAAAACTGGCCAGATTTTATGCCAGGTGCTCAATGGTGATGGTAGGAACCAGTGGAGATTCAGTTCAATTCCATTTTTATTAATATACCACTTTTTACAACCAAAACTGTCACAAAGCAGCTTTAGAGAGTCCAGGTCCGAGCCCCTAGTGAGTAAGCCAAACCTCAAGAGGAACCAAGACTCAAAAGGGGAACCCATCCTTCTCTGGTCGACCCGGAAACAGAGAGAGAGTCTCTATTTAGATAACTAACAAGAGAAGGCATTTATGTACAAACTTAATGACAGAATGGTCATCTATGGCTAACAGAGTTGTTACAGTTAAGAGTCAGTAGAGGTAGATTTTATCGGAAGAGTAGCTGAGAGTCTCCAGTCCACAACAACAGGAGCAACGATCTCCGCCAGGCTTTGAGGCAGCTGGTGGCCTAGTGCTTAGGGAGTTGTCTCTACAATCATCAGGTTGTGAGTTTGAATCCCAGGACTGCTAGTGGCACCACTGAGGTACCCTTGAGCAAGGTACTGTCCCCACACACTGCTCCCCAGGTGCTATGCTCCAGGCTGCCCCCTGCTTCTCTTTGTGAATGGGTTAAATGTAGGGAAAGAATTTCACACTGTTCACACTGTGTGTTGTGGTGTGTTCACATGTGACACACTTTACACAAAAATGTCAGTGGAGGGAGACCTGATATCAAGAGGCAGGTGGTTCTAAAGCCTGAGGTCTGTGATGGAGAAAGGCCCAAAAATTCATTTGTGATCTTGAGACCATGAAGAGCAGTTTACTGGAGGACCTGAGAGATCCTGGTTTGGAATAAGAGACGAAGGAGGTCACAAATACACTCTGGATGTTACGGTCCCCTTCTCTCTCCTGGCCAAGACAGACGGCGCATACACAGACTTCCATGCTATAGGTTTTATTTTTAAACATACTAAACAAAAGGCACAAGGGCCAAACAAAACAAAACCCAGGACACTGGGAACTGTGGCAAGAACAATACCAATACTGACGGTGAACCAGCAACTCAGCTCCACCGCTCACCAACTTAAATCTCAAAACACAAACTCCATAAACCAATAAACAAACACAAGCACTTAACACAAACAAAAGACAGCTGTAACTAAAGCACCAAACCCCAGCACCACTTCATAATAAAAGCCCCAAACAAAACCAACAGAAAAGGGCTGCCCCAAGCGGCCGCCAGCCATCACAATCCCCAGCCCTGACACTGGAGCTTTAACAAAAAACAACATTTTCAAATCTGTTCTAAGTCTCCTTGGTGACTGGTGGAGAGAAGCCAGCACAGGAGAGATATGGGTCCTTTTCCTAGAACCAGTTACAAATCCAGCTGCTGCACAAGCTGAAGGTGAAATGACTGTTTCCAACTTATTATTTTATTGTTTTATGTCAATCAAGATGCAGAATTTGACTCCCTAAACATTCACTAAATTTTCCCAGAACATTTGGGTGATGTCATGTGGCGTCAGGCCCCAGAACACCTTCAGTCGTCTCCACGGTTACAGTGTCCCGAAAGTGGCCAAGCCTCTGTTCTGCTGAGTCGGACTCGTGTTACAGATCGGCCTTCGTTCAAAAACTCGTCTGGTGATCGAGACTATAAGGTGTTGCATCACCTGATTATCTGATGGCCCTTACTCACCTGTCCAGACCCGTAAACAGAGCAGTGTAACAGGTCTGAGAAGGACCACCGGGACCCCCTGCTGCCCAGTGACCCCTCACCACCCTGTAGTGTTCCCAGGAGGGTTTGATTTGGAATTAACATTGCTGATAAATTAGAAATCAAGTCCACTGGTTATAAATAAATAGATTAATAGATTAAGGTTTCAGAAACCTTTGAAAAGACATTCAAAATATAATCAAAAGCTAAATAGCAATAAAAATGTATAAATGTTGCATTCATCGTATTTTTTGCGTTACCCACAACATTAGTAAGGATTACAGAAAATGAACAAATGAACGACTGTTTAATAAATAACAGCCCTAATATGACCTTATATGTGAGTGCAGATTTTCATTCCCATTCCCATGATTGGTCTGTCTGTCTGTCTGTCTGTCTGTCTATGTGTCTCACTCTCTCTCCCCCCCTGGCAGGTCCACAGTGTCACTGTCTCCACTCTACTCCCCGCCACACCTGACCAACACACCTGGCTGAATTGTGTGTGTGTGGTTCTGCACCCACGTCCCGCTGTCCACCATGGCGCTGTCCTCACGCTTAAAGCTCTGGGAGCAGAAGGAAGGTGTCGGGCTGTCTGGAAACTGCATGAAAACGAAACCTGAGCGTGAAAGACAAACTAACATTATTTAGATGTTCAGAAGGCTCACTAATAAATAGAAAAGTGTGAATTTTGAGCCAGACCAGTCTGTAACACCACTGCCTGGAGTAAAGGCTCAATTCTACTGAACAGGGGAGACCAGTTATGGTGTGTTGGACTCTCAGCCTCGGATGGCTGTGAGATTGAACTCTCTTCAGACAGCTGAATCTCTCTGGAGACCAGCTCTGGTGTCTGTCAGTTTTTCAATAACAGAATTTCAGAAAGATTCTGTATAAATGTGTAAACACACTTTACTCTATATATGTATTATTAGGGGTGTAACAATCTAATAAGCACCAAAATGTGGTGATATCGCAATGCAAAAATGTGACAACGTACATCATGGAGAAGAAGCGCTCCATGAATTATGATATTTAATGTATCTGCACTGTTTATAGTGTTAAACTAACCAATCAGCAACTCTCATTCACCTCATTCACCCCCCCCCCAATATTTACTGAAACAGCTTTGAAGATCACTGACGCTTGTCAGAACAAGCCTTTATGAAGGTTTATGTCAGTTGGGGTGGTGGTTTATGTAGCCATTGTGAAAGCCTTATGAACATGTACATCATTTAGCAGAAGTGACTTACAAAGTTTGGGTATGACAGCTGTAGGTGAATGCAATGTTAGGAGACCAAGGACTCTTACTGGTGCAGTACAGAGTGTTGCCCAGTCTAGGAATCCAACACACTCTCCTGCTTGGAAGTCAGCAAAGTTATCCACTACACTAACCAACCACACTGAACCCCAGTGTTCAGTGAAGGTCTTGTCTCGTGTCTAAATGTTTTTGCATGTGTGAATTCATGTCTGCATGAACTCCTCACCATAAATCCTGCAAAGCACATCATGAGAAATCCGTAAGCACTAAAAAAGTGCTCTGCTCAAGCTGCAGCTATCAGTCTGAATGAATGGACACTTCTTCTGGAGGTCTGCAGGAGTCACACAGGTCGCTGGTTAAACTTGTGTGTCAGTGTCGACACATTCCTGCATATTATACATTTAAGGGGACTGAATTATATAGACTGGTCTCAGGGCTCAACCACATGTACAAGGGTATTTTTTGAAAACATAGTTTTTTCTGTGTGTTTTGTCTTTATTTCCACTGAAAATTGACCTTCTGGGTGTTCAGGGTGTTCATTTTCATTTTCAGTATTGCCACGGAGACAGAAGAACAGATTTTTTGTGTTCTAACACTGGAGCATGTCCGTCATCTCCTTTGTTTACATGAGGCTTTTTAGGTGTTTCCACACATCTCCAGTTCTTCTCCCACTGCACTGAAGAACCGAGGGGTCACGTCGGTCACCGTCAGATTCAACACAACCCCACAACTTGGGCTGTGTCCCAATAGTGGAATGAATCCTCCTTTCTGATTCTCCCAAAATATCAGATCTGACCAGCATGTGGATCCAGACGAGTCAGAATCAGGGATGAGTACAGAAAAGAAATATTATGTTTTATTAACTACTGGGATGCAGACACAGACTCTGCTGAGTTTTGGAGACCCTTGTTAGTCTACTGGAACCAGTAATAACTTTTTTCAGGTTTCTGATCGGCCAGCTTGACGTAATGGTTAGGGATACATCGACCTCTGTTGGTCTAGTTTTCAAGTGTTTTTTTAGTAGTGTGTTTGTGTGTGTGTGTGTGTGTGTGTGTGTGTGTGTGTGTGTGTGTCTGTGGAAGGGGTTTTTTTACATCCATTTTTTAAAAAATACCCATGTCCATGTAGACCAGGCCTCAGTTCTCTAGGTCACTGGTAGACCAGGCCCACCTCAGCTAGCATGGCAGACTGCACTGTACCCTCTGACTCCTCTTCAGCATACAAACTTATTTTAAACTCTTCACTGGGCCTGCTGCCCTCCCCTCTATAAAGAGCACTGAAACACCTCTAATATTAGACGACAACACCTTTCCAAAGACCTCTGAGTGTGCGCACATAGCCGGGGTAAAAAAGGTGCCGAGGATCATGGGTAGTACTGTAGTGTTCAGCATGTCAGAGTGTGGGAGAGCAGGTCTAAAGTGGCCTGCTGGAGTGCACGGCGTTGTTGTGTCTTCATGCAGGTGATGGTGTTTGTCAGTCAGGAGCGATGTTCTGTGTATGACGGGCGCTCCCTTTGTTCCTGGCCGCCTGCAGATTAAGGAGGAGAAGAAGCCAGCAGCTGCCGCCCAGCCTCCCCCGCCCCTGTCTGCTGTACCTGGAGGATTCCTCAAGCAGCTGGTGAGAGAGACAGAGAAGGAGACACGTCAGAAAGAGCCAGACCTCAAGGAGGAGAAGGCGGTGAGTAGCTGCGAAGTGTCTTTACAGTTTGAGCTGTTATCTGTGCCGGAACAACAAGGGTCCACTTCCGGCATCTTCCGGCGCTGTCAGAAAACAGGTTTAATTGATGATTTCATACACTTCATCGACATGGACTTTGGTGAGCTTGTACTCCCACATGTCCGATGTGAAATAACAGATTTGTCCGCCTAGGTGAGTGTGTCTCTTTGAACTGGATACCCCTAAAGAAAAGGAGGCGCAAAGCACTTTTTAGGCAACAGCTCGACAGCCGTTTAGCCAAAGTTGACCAAATTTTTCTGGATAGTAAACCCTTGGGGCCTTTAATCCAACAACCCCATAATGTAACATACACATTTCATAGTAGTTACCAAATAATTTACAGTAGCTGCTGAGTTGTAAGTCAGTTTAAAGCACTAAACACACCACGACATGTAGGTCCACATGAATCCAAGCCATGTTCAGGTTCTCTTTGGAACAGCAATGATGATTATCTGATTATCACTCGTGAAATACATTCACCGATCATTCAGTTTGATCAGTCACAGCTCAGAGCAGTGGACATATTCCTGAAGTATCAGACTGGAGGGCCACCTCAGAGTTCAGAATTGTATCTCATAAAATACACTTTAATTGCCGTTCCCCTTTTGACCCGACCCCACAGCCCAGTAAACTGAGTGAAAACCTGGTGCAGCAGTTCCTGCTTCCCGATCAGACCCCACCCATCCTGGAGGCAGAGATGGCCCTTCGAGCCGAGCAGCTGGTCAACGGGGAACGTGGCCGCCATGCAGCGCTGGCCGAGAGGAAAACCTCCTCCCCGAGGAGGATCCTCACTCCAGACACAAAGGACCAGAAAGACGACTCCAAAGCCACCAGTCTGGAGGTCAGCGGCCAGAAACAGGAGCTTTCAGACTCACCAAGTGGCTTCATCCCAGGAAAGTCTCCAGAGGCGCCAGCAGAGAAAGAGAAGCCAAAAGAGTATCTAAAGACTCAACAAGAGGTGAAAGGAGTCAGAGAGGAGGAGGTCAAAGTTGTGAGGCAGGAGCCAGAGGGACAGCTCGCTGATAAAACCACGACAGAGAAGCCGAACAAGCCTGTGGTGAGTTGGGTTTGGTCTCACAGTTTTAAACTAATGCTCCTAGAGTACAAATGCCCTGCATATTTAGTTTTTTCCCTTTTTTAACACACTTTCATTCATTCACCCATCAATTCTCTGAGCCACTTGTCCTAACCAGTGTGAGAGGGAGGTGGGTGCCGGAAGCCCATTCACCTGGCTAAACTGGACAGATCCCCAGGCCATCACTATCTAACGCAGTAGTTCCAGTTAAACAGCTGTTTAATGAGCCCCTCCTGAGTTAAAGTGGGCTTTGGAAGAGCAGAGAAAACAAATGTGTGGAGGCCAGATGTAACTTTGGGTCACAAATGTGTTTATTTTATGTTTTGTCTGTGTACTTTCCAAATCTGCAGAAGCTGTGCACTATTGAAGTTGTATGAAGTGATTGTGTCACTTAGCAATAATCTGATGCATCTTATCCCATATATTTTAATATATATTTTATTTATTTGTTTGTTTGTTTATATAATTCCGTAAATAAGCAGTAGATATGCATCCGAATATGCTGAACTTTGTCCTCCATGGACATCATCTTTTTACTTCTCGCTCTCTCTCTCTCTCGCCCCCTGACCCTCTCTGTCTCTCTCTGTTTTTCTCTCTCTCTCATTCTTTCTCCAGAGGGATGTGTGGTATGAAGCTGGTACTGTGTGGTACACTCATAAAAATGGCTTTACTCTTGGTAAGTCTGTACAGTATAAATGTCTTCACATTCTCCTTCTCCTTTCATTTTCTCAGTGTTTGGCACATGTTGACCCAAAGTAACCTTAATGCAGAAAGTGGCAAAAATATTTTGCTTTGAATCACTTTGTTGGTGCAAAAACAGTATTTCCTATAAAACTTAATATTGAGGAGATTAAATAAGAGAAATGGGAACAAATGTTTTACTGAGTCAGGCTGCAAAGTGCCTAAAGATACAAGGAGTCTAGATAAATCACTCAGCATTCAGCACCACCAGTATACTGATCACCGCCTGATCATCTGGAATCATCTGCACCTGTTTCTTCACTGGTTCAGGACTTCAGTTAGATGTGCTTTGATCTGCATTAATGATTCATATGTAGGTCACTGTGTGGCTTAACAAATAAAAAGATTCCTCTGAAACTGGTCAGGTTCAGGGACTGGTCTGAAAATTAATCTTTGAAAGTCCTTCAGGAGGCCTGGAGAACTGTTCCTCAAGACCACATTAAAAATACAAGACAGTCTGGACCTTTGGAAACAAAATGTAAAGAAATGAGTGGTGCAATAAGACTTTTGCACAGTGCTGTAGATCTGAAAAGCTAGAGGGAGATGTTTGGTCCACCACAGAATGAAAGGGCGGGTCTAAAGGCATCTCAGGATGAAGTCAAATTAGATGGAACATTTTACAAATCAAACTTAAATCTGATGGATCTTCAAACATTCCGGTCCTGCTGCCTCTCAGCCACTCAGCTGAAGCCGGACGAAGGCACCCCCGAGCTCCCGGACGGAAGAGTGAGGGTGCGACTCCACACGGATGGTTCCGTCCACGACGTCACGCAGTACGAGATCGAGAAGGTGAGAAAGAGAAAGCGGTCTGGTAAACCCACGTTCCCTCCCACTCGCTGTCTGCTCTGATGTTCTGTAACCTGCTCTCCAGGTGAACCCATCAGAGCTGGACCAGTGTGAGAACCTGAGTGAGCTGGTGAGCGTGAATGAGTCGAGTGTCCTGCACACGCTGATGACCAGAGCCAAAGCCCACCTGCCCTTCACTCACGCAGGACCCAACCTGATGACCCTCTGGCCTCCTTTGGCTACGCCCAGCAAGGTACCACCCCTTCACCCGGACAGGGGGACTCTGAGTTGCAGCATAAAGTTTTGTGCAGCAGCTTCATATATTAAGCTTTTATTAATAAAGTGTGTGGAATGGAATTCACTCCTAAACGTAGCATGAACTGCACTGCTTTAATGAGGCTACAGTAGAATGGAACAGACAAATGTTCGGCAGCTTTGATGATAAATCCCTTTAATCCCAGGTGAAACGTGGTCAAATCGTTCCTTTCTGCTTCTATTAATAAAGTGTGTAAAGTGACCATTTGTCATATGTGAAAACACCACAGCAGGAACAGCATGAAATTCTTCTCTGTATTTAACTTATTCACCCAAGTGTAGCAGCGGGCAGCCTGGAACACAGCGCACAGGGAGCGATGTGTGGGGGCAGTACTTTGCTCAAGGGTGCCACTAGCAGACCTGCGATTCGAACCCACAGCCTTCCGATCACAAGGGTAACTCCTTAACCACTAGGCCACCAGCTGCCCCATTAGTAACTTTGGGTCACAAATGAATAAAAAACATCTCTACAATATTTGAAGTTTGTAATAGTCTATTAGCACATATTTTACTCTTTCAGTAGGGAGTTGGTACCAAGCCAGTGCTGCTGTTTCTGTTACTATCATCTGTTCCTGACCATGAATATACTGTTGATATTCGCGGTCAGGAACATATCTAGAACTTCCAGAAGCCCCAGAGTGACGTCCTTTCTCAATAAACCGGTCCCACCCAATCACATCATGATGGCTCTTATTATGTTGCTGGTTAACCTGAAATGTTGGACCTTCTGTTCATCTCCTAAAGGCCAAACCAATAGGAGAGCTCGCTACCTAGATACCTCAAAAGAAAGAAAATCTTGATTGGTTCATTTTTCCGAATCATGCTTTTCATTTTCCAGTGTTTCAAGAACGAATCCCTGTTCCCACCTAAACTTAACAATGAAACAATAGGTCTTTTTATACTCGCATAGCTGTACAAATACAATGCTTGATTGCAGAACTATAGTAATCACAAAGATTTTAATAAAATTGAACAAAAAATAACAATGTATTTTTTGAATTCCTAGAATTTAAAAATAGACCAGGAAGTCATTGAGGGCTGCTGCCTGATGTCTGAATGTTGTCACCGCATGAATCAAATAAAAATTAAAAGGCTCAAATGAAGAAATTCATCTTACAAAACAGAAGTTTTTTTATTTAAAAAGGTTAAATTTTAACATTTGAAAAAAGGTTAAGAAATTGATTTTTTAAAAAGCCCGAACTTAACCCTAACTGTTCCTATAAACCGGTGCCTTGGTGGTGGTCTTGGAGTTTCCTTGATTGGCTGTGTCTGGGAATTATCACAAATGCGTTCTGTGGTTTAACCAGGCAGTGAATTTCACCTTCTAGTCAAATTTAATAACATAATTTATGCTTGAGGTCAGTTTGACCAGCAGTGTAAACTTCCAGAAAATGGTTGAAAATAAAACTGCTCCTCAGGTTTATGTGCCGGTACGTTATATATCTTTGTTGAGGGCCTAGATAGAGCTTTGAATAAAACGTCCATGTAATAAAGCCCCATGGTGGTAAAATATCAAAGTTCTGGTGGAAAATATGCCCCGCCCCCATGTCATGTGACCCATCAGTGGTTCTCACACTCCTAAAGGTCTGATTCTGTTCAGTTATGGAACTAAAGCAGATTATAAAATTGTATATTGTCCAAAACAACTGACGATTATAAAAGTGTATCTCGTCCAAAACAACCAGAACAAACGGGTGTAAAATGTTGATATTCCTTATATGTTTTATAAACAGATAAAACAGCCTGGAGTCAAACTGACCCCCAAAGAACTCCAGTGAACAAAATGTGTACAAAACACATCATGTTCATTTTGTGTTTACACAGTTTGTCCCCATGAAATTAATAAAAGTCATTTAATATGAAGCAGAATAGAGATGTATTCCTTTAGGGACATTAAACGCTTAATGGGGTTAAACTGACCCCAAACATAAAAGGGGGGTTAAAGGGTAGATGTGGACGTCTACACCACAGGGGTCTCTTTTTACTCATCTTCTCGTTCTCTCTCTAATCAGGGAATGCGGACTCGTCGCTGGGACACCTGGGAGGCCCCTCCCCCCCTCCAGTCGCTGGTGCGGAGGGTCTATCTGTCTATGGTGGGACAGCGGAAGGACCAGAGCGTGGTGGCTGTGGGCCGCAGTGGCACAGGGAAGACCACGTCCTGCCAGGCGTTTGCCCTGGAACTTCTCAAACAAGCTGGTACAGCAGGAGACAGCCTCACCTGTAAGTCCCTCCCTCTTCGGACCACCCTGCACCTCAGTTAGGACTGACCTCCTCAGGTCCAGAGAGATTCATTCTGTGGATTCTTTTAACACCGAACAGAGCCATTTCTACACAGATTATTTCACAGCTTCAAACTACAGGCTACATTAACTCAGACACTCACAGGCCTGCAGTGTCTCTTCTAACATAATTTGATATAGTAAAAAAAACAAACTTGTTTTTATGGCTTTCGAGATGTGTGAGAACATAAAATGTTGTCAGACGTGCTAACTGCACCGAGAGGAAAGGACTTAATGATGATGGTACACTGAACACAAGTGCTGCTTCACATTATTGTTATCAATTTCAGTCCAAGCGGACGGGACGTGAAGAAGCTCTTGCTGCATTCATTTATAAACAGGAATGTCAGGAGAGCGAGAGATCAGGTGGTAATTTATGTAGTGATGTTTTTGTAACTATAAAGACTTTTTAATCTGTTGTTCAGCCTCTCATAAAGCACAGCAGTAAGTGATGGAGAAATTAATTTATATTACCATTCATATCTTTATTTTTATATATCTTTATTTCACAGTATGAGACATTTTACTCTCCTGAACACAAACCCCCCAGCAGACCTATCACCATACCCTCTGTGTGTGTGTGTGTGTGTGTGTGTGTGTGTGTGTGTGTGCGTGCGTGCGTGTGTGTGTGCGTGCGTGTGCATTTATTTAGTAATTCGTAATCTCTTTCTGCTTTGGGAATGTGCATCTGCTGCCTGTGAAGTGAAAAGACAAAAGATTTGCGTTCTTTCCTGCCTAACATTTAGCACTGTTTACTGGCAGAAAGCAATGGAAATAAACCACAAAGATAGGAATACAAACATATGTTTGTGTTTGTGTGTGTATGTGTGTGTGTGTGTGTGTGTGTGTGTATGTATGTGTGTGTTATCTCAGTGGAACGTCTCCAGGCAGTGTTTACGGTATTGCGCTCTTTTGGCTGTGTGAGTTCTCCACACAGTGACGCCTCCTCGCGGTTCTCCATGGTTCTCTCATTGGACTTCAACCACAAAGGCCTGGCCACAGCCGGACACCTGCAGGTACCTCTTCAGCCGGGCCTTTTATTTGGTATTTTAACAGATTTTTTGTACTTGAGAAATACTCAGAAGAGTAAAAGATAATGGCTAAAACAGTCTGAGTCAGGGGTGTGCAGTTCTGGTCCTGGTGGTCAGGGGTGTCCAGTTTGGTCTGTTCCCTCCTAAACCTGATTGATCAATGCAGGAAAGCATCAAACTGTGCTGGAACATCCATCCAGGACCAGAGCTCTGGAACCCGGTCCTCCCTCTCCCCCCATCACTCAAAACCCCTAATTTTACCCCATTTTGCTTCCGAAGTGCCAGATTTGCTTGTTTTGAGGAACATCTTTATCTAGGCTCCTTGTATCTTTAGGCACTTTGTAGCCTGTTGCAGTAAAACATTTGTTCAGATTTCTTTTATTTAGTCTATATAATATATTTAGTCTATATATTTAGTCTCAGTATATATATATATATATATATATATATATTTACATATGCATGTATACAGTGCAGTTCTGTCCACGTTGTCTCACCGTCTTTCTCTCTCTCTGTCTGGGTCCCCTGTGTCCTTATGTCTCTCTGTGGTAGACGATGCTGCTGGAGAGGTGGAGAATTTGCCGCAGGCCAGAGGGAGAGAGCAACTTCTTGGTCTTTTCCCAGATGCTGGCAGGCCTCAGCACGGACATGAGGTCAGAGGTCACCTCTTGAGCTGATTTACTGCACTCAGACCCCAAACAGGGACCTTCTGTCCTTGAATCTGTCTTAAGCAAAGCACTTCTGCGGCTTCTGTAATGCTCTTTTGTGTTGAGCATGGTTTTCGGTGTTATGGTGAAAGGCTGGTCCTCTTCAGCTGGGTGCTGTGTTGTGCTGATGGGCTCTTTTTTTAGCTCATGCTTTCCAGGAATAGCGGTGAAAAAGGTCCTGCTCTTTCTTCTTCTTGCTGTAGCCCGGAGTGTTATTGGAGGTCGTTATCCAGACGGCAGCTGATGACAGAGCGAGGCTGTCAGTGTCGATTAGATTAATGATCCAGTAATCTGCACATTATTTTGGTGATCAAGTAATGAGTTTTGCAAAAGCAAAACAACATAAAACCAGCTTAATAAACAACAACAAACCATTCTGTCATGAATGCTGTGGCCAGACTCCACCCATTCCTGGGCGTGGCCTCCATTCCATTCTTTCTGACCTTTGGAGAGAAACGTGACACTGAAATGCAATTTCTGAAATCATGATCGACTTCAGCAATGTGCTAAGACAGGTTCTAGTAGTGTTTTTAATTACATGAAATAACACACACCCACTACCTTACTGTAGCTCCGCCCCACCTGATGTGTAGTTTTAAGCTCCTCCTTTTCATTAATGTCATAGCCTTGATCTTTAATGGTTGCGGCTTTGTATGCTAGCTTTATCATTTAATGTAGTTTTGGTTTTACTTTCATTCTGTTACCATGGACGTGTTGCCTGGACTGCAGTTAACTCACCTCGTACGTCAAGCATCAACGCCTTCAGAGACTCACCTTTTAGACCAGAATAGCACAATAATAAAAAGACAAACTAGATATCACTTAAAAAGCATAATTTGAATTAGAAATAACTAAAATCACAATGTAAAAAGGCATTATGTATTTAAAAAAATCTAATAAAGCCACTAAGTTAAAGGGATTATTTTAAAAATTGTATATAATCACTGTGTAAAAAGGCATTCTTTTAAAAAAAAATGACTTAAATCACTGTGTCAAAAAGCATGATATTAAAAAATCATTTAAAATCGCTTTGTGGTATCAGCGTTTAAAGGGTGTGTCCGTCGGTATTGGTCTCTTACTCTCTTGACAGAGAGACCAGCAGAAGAATTCAAATTATTCATTATCTGTAGGCAAATTGCCAACTATTTACTGCTAATTAAAAGATATTGATGATTTTTTAAGTTTAATTAGAGTTTAATTGATTATGTATGACAGCTCTATAAATTAACTGCTTAGCATCGTGGTTGGACTTTCAGGTAGAGTCCATGAGGCTCTTTGAATACTGTAGTTTGGTGTCCATCTCCACAAATGTCCAACACCATTTATTTCATTTAGAATTGTGACAGCATGATTATGCGAGAACCTGAGGAGCCCAGGTGCGATCTGTGTGTTCTTCTAACAGCCTGTGTCTCATGCTCACAAGGACTCGATCCAAAACCAGGCCCAGTGTGTCTCTGTAAAATGGTCATGAGGTCCAGGACAGTAGTGTCTCTCTAAGATGTTTAATTAAAAACAGACTCTGTTTATGCTCTTTTCAGTGGCGTCCTCTGCATGCCCTCCCATGCTAGCATGAGACATGCTTTTTTTTTTTTTCCTATTTATTGAAGGCCTTTTTTCTTATCTGTCCGACATGATGGTCTCTTTTTTTATGGAGTGTTTGTTTGGGAATCAGATGTCCTTAAGGTCCAGTGGGGACATGGCAGGCTTCCTGCATTTCTGAGAACTTCGATTTTGAAACAAAAGCTCCAGACGGTTTGAAGGACTGTCTGATGTCGTTTCTTTTTTTACATGTGTGGGTTTGCCCTGTCCTTTCGGTTTCAGGACAGAGCTACAGCTGCATCAGCTGCCCGAGAGCAACTCATTTGGCATCACTTGCCCCGTCAAGGTAAGAAAGGAGGGAAACTAGAGAGAAAAACACATCCAGTACTTCGTCCGGTTCCAAAAAATAGTCAGTGGCATGGTTACCGTCCATGATGGGATATCGCTCACACTGGGGCCCATAACACAGTGAGGAGGGCTTGCGCCAACCTGCCCCCCTGCTGTTTTTATTGAACCCCTCATATTACAACTATGGCTCATTGGTGCCTAAAATCTAAATTTCCCCATAATTTCAGTCATGCAAACTCCACAACTCCACTGGAAATGGAACTTTATTTCAGTTTTGAATGTACATAACTTTAAGCTCCAAGTTAAGAGTGGGGTTTACTTTTACTATCACTTTTCACACATCCTTAAAAATAAAGGTAGCGTAAGGGTTCTTATAATTTGTTTCTTACAGAACCGTTAGAACACAGTTTCCCCCTTACTCCCAAAGCACCAGACATGTCTGGTGTCCAGATGTGGTTTGCATTGGAGCTAAGAGGTTCCTGTCATCTAAGGTTGTTTAGTGTAGTGGATAGTATCATGGCCTACTCTCCAAGCAGGAGAGTGACTCACCACGCTACACCAATAAGAGCCTTGGGCAAGATTCCTAATGCTACATTCATTCATGTATGTGATACACACTATATGAGGTCACTTTAGATAAAAGCATCTGTTAATTGATATAAATGCAGTAGAATTTTTGTCCATCATTTGTTAGCTGTCTCAGTCAGTCAACTGTGTTTGGGGTTTTGGGGGATGATTTTTCAGCAAGCCTTTACTTAAATAATGTTCTTTAACCATAATCCCACATTAGAGCACTCAGACTGATTGAGATGTAGCAATAGCAACAAGCAGCTCACAATCTAATTATGTTTTTCACTTTTAAATATAATGTGCTTTAACCATAAACATGTATTGGAGCACTAAATTAAGACGTAGCAATAGCAACAAGGTAAATCAAGGTCATTTTTGTCTTATTAGTTTTCATTAGAATGGGTTAGCGTTAGCATTAGCTAGCATTATGCAGGAGGATTTGTATTACACCATTAGTTTAGAGATTGTTAAGTGCTGAGTGCTGATCCTCATGAAGCTCACATTTCACTCTGTTCCCAGGTGGACGAGAAGCAGAGAGCCACTGTGGAGTTTGGGAGACTTTTGGCTGCCATGAACACTCTTGGATTTTCGGCCAATGAGCAGCGCGCCATCTGGCATGTTCTGGCTGGAATATATCACCTGGGCATTGCGGGGGTGTGCAAAGGTGCAACAAGCGTGCCTTTTTTTATCTTAAAACTCACTTGTGTTGATCTAAAACATCTTTCCTTAAAATAAGACTTAACATTTTCTCCTTCGACCCTCCTTCCCTGCTCCAGTGGGACGAAAGCAGTTCATGAGTTTTGACAGTGCTCATGTTGCCAGTGCCGTTCTGGGCTGTGACGGGGAAGAGCTCCACACTGCCGTCTTCAAACATCACCTGCAGCAGCTACTGCAGAGGGCCACGGGGGGCGCCAGAGAGCGCCACATGACTGATGAACAAGAGGAGGGTCAGCGTCACCGGTCTCATTCTGTTCAATGCTCATGACTTATTCAGTACTCATGACTCACGATTCTAATGAAATAATGTGGTTACATTAACCATAATTATGCGCAATAAAGAATGACATCGATTGCGCATTAGAATCACACACTCAAGCCTGCAGACGCAAATTGACAATGATGTTCTGAGTAAATTGTGACTGTTTTATGTTTCCTGCTTTAGGTCCTAAGCTGAGTGCAGCACAGTGTGTGGATGGAATGGCCTCAGGTCTTTATGAGGAGCTGTTCACCGCCATCGTGTCTCTGATTAACAGGTACACACACATTCACATGCTCTGAGTGACCTTGTGCATCGTAACCATGTGCATCTTAACCATGCAGCCTAATTAAATAATAAGCCTTCTGTAAGGGGGGCTAGCCCAAGGCTGCTTTGACTGCTGCTCTCCCACCTTTCCACCAGAGGGAGCCCCAGGGCTGGCACTTCTGCTCCTAGGGCACCTGTCCCATTGTTATGCTGACCAGCAGCGCCTGGGGGGCCCAGAGTGCCTGTCCCATCGTGATCAGTCTGATCACACAATCATGGGGGGTCAAGAGGTAACAGAGTTTTGCGAAGGGGTTTTTATGGGGTTTTGCTGAATCTCCAGATTGGTACCAGTTTCTTTGAGCTCTATTCTCCTTCGGGTGCTCCGACAGCCTCTTTTCTTTTTCTCTGTCTCATCTGAACTCTCTCTCCCCCTTTATGATCTTGGTGTCCCATCCCCCACTTTAGGCTCCCTTTGGATGTACCCTTCAACACATTTTCCTAAACAGCCACAGCACATTTTCAGTTAGGCTCGCACCTCTTTCCCTCCCTTTCTCCTTTTTCTCTCTTCGAGAGACCTATCCTGTCCGCTCTCCCAGACCTGAGTCTGCTCCCTCCTGGTGGTTTTCTTCATCTTTTCCTTTTCTGTCCTGCTTTTCTCTGCCTGATCCCCGATGAGAGACATTTTGCTAGGTCACTGCCGCTACTCTCGCGATGGCTCAGCAGCAAGGCATTGCCCAGTTCCCTAAAGGAGCAGGTAGAGCAGATCCTTACGATGAAGTTTTTCCCTCAGCGCTCTGCCACAAGCATGATTCTGTGCATGGCACTCTGCACTTGGGTCCATTTTTGAAACCCAGATCCGGTAGGTCAGCTTGGCCCTGTCGCATGTTACACCTTCTCTTCTATTAACAGTTGAATTGTTTTATGAGTCAAGTTCTTAACCCCAAAAACCTAAAGCCCACGGTGTCATAACCATTTAACATGATGTAATGCATTTATTATAACAACCATGTGGTGCACTTGTAGCCACACATCGCTGATATGGATTACAAGGATTGTGTTTCTAGGTGAGCATGTCCCTTCATGCTAGCATCCCCTGAAGTGTGGTAGGCACAAAACACTTTTTGGGCAATAGCTTGACAACTTGTTTGCTAAAATAGACTGAATCTAGAATCATGTAATTTACACATACATATAGGTATATATTTTATAACAGAGATGTCCATATTTTATATTTCTAGATTGTATAATATACATTTTATAACTGTACTGTTGGTATAGTATTTTATTCTATTCTATTGTTTTCTTAATTTTTGCTGCTCTTAAATATGTACTGTCCACCCTAACACATTACATTACAACAATACAAGAAAGTCTAGCTTTTTCAGAAGTAAAATATGAAGAAATGAGGAGTGCCTCAAAACATTTGCACAATATTGTGCATGCCAAAATTCAAAGCCTTGTGTCAGATTGATACATAAACTGAAATAGACTTGCTTATGTGGTTTCTGGCACTGAATGATATACTGTTAGACGTACAACTGCACAAAAGTATGTAACAAAAAACAGTACAGTACTTTTTACTAGCAGTATGTTATGGGTAACAGTGTGTCACAGAGGGTCATAAACCGCATGAGTGAGTCTACCTAACCACAGGGTGCGGTGGGAGGCAGGTGTATGATGATCAAGGCCTGTAGTACAGTCTCCTGAGCTGTCCCTGGTTCTCCACCATGCCTGAATCTGCTTCATTTGCTTCTCAGGGCTCTGCAGTCTCAGCAACTGACACTCGGGTCGGTGATCGTCGTGGACACTCCGGGTCTGTGCAACCCCAGATACAGCGGGGAGGACAGAGCCGCCGGCTTCTCTGAGCTCTGCCACAACTACCTGCAGGAGAGACTGCTGGAGCACTGCTTCACACACACCTTCACAAACACCCTCAACAGATACACACAGGTGCACAACAAAGGCCCTGTGGGGCACTGTGTGTGTGTGTGTGTGTGTGTGTGTGTGTGTGTGTGTGTGTGTGTGTGTGTGTGTGTGTGTTTGCATGTTAGTCATTTTAAATGTGTTAAAAATCTACTCAGTATTCTTTGCTAACAAATAATTTTACAATACGCTCATCATTTGAGTCCCTTTATTTGTCAGGAAATGTCATATTTTTTATTTATCACTACCGACTGTTGGTATGAAACAGTTAACTAGTGCATTTAAAGTTAAAGGACAGTCTAGAATTTGACTCTGCGTCACCGCACAGCCAGTTAATACGATGTCAGACATGCACCGTTACAGATTCTTTCATCTTATAAAGGAAACGACATATTTCTATTTCATATTTTCACTATTGTTCTTCTTTCCTTTTTATAGCTGAAAAGGTGCCGCCTCATGTCTGAGCTTGCGCTGACATTTGGAACAGTTTTAGTGCCAAATCTTTAATGACGTTAATATCTGGTGTAGTGTGTGTGTATTAAATGTTTTGATTGGTTGAACAGGAGCCGAGTATTGGTCATTTAAAATAAATAATTTTGCTTATAGACCAGCATTTATTGAACGTTGGCCACTGTGACGGCACCTCACACCTCGGCAAGCTGCTGGCAGAGAGCCAGAATAAATGCAGCGTGGAGGAGAAATCAGCCACTAAACACACGGGGAGCAATAGGAGACTTTCCGTCTGCGTTAGTTAGAGTGGTTGGGAATTTGTTTCTGCTCTCCCTCCTTGTGTCTCCCTCCTTCATTCGTTGTCAGGCACTTACATGCGCTTTTAATGTGGCTTGTTTTAACGCATCTCGCCTGGTGTACTGATTAAAGCTCCGTACTGAGAGGCTGAACGTTGCAGATTCAGATCTTCCTCTAAGTGTTTTTTTAAACACTGACTTTCTTTTGTTTAAAAAAATCAACCTTTATTGATTTTTCAGGAGAGCACAGGTCACTGGTGCTTAACAGGAATAAAAATCTGCAGTTTCTGAAATAAATTGACAGGTGGAAGAAACATTTTTGTCTGGTAGTGTAGATACTGAAGATACTGAAGCCAACTGAGGGCTGATTGGAGAGGGTTGTTTGTGTTTCTGTCTGTAGGACCTCGTGCCTGTGGATTTTGAGGCCCCTGAGAGCAGCCCTAGAGAAGTGGTGAACACCATCGATCAACCTGGACTTCTGGTAATCACTTTAATCCCATTGGAAACACTTTGCTCCATTTAAATCCTATTCAAGTTGAGCCAAACTGATCTGTTTGTGTGTGTGTGTGTGTTCAGGTGCGAGGTTCTGAAGGTGACTCTCGTGGACTGCTCTGGGTTTTAGATGAAGAGATGCTCACTCCCGGTTCTACTGAGAACACTGTTCTGGAGAGGATAAGCCAGTATTTCAGTGATACGGGTACAGATGAGAAGATCAGAGGCTGCTTAACTTCACCAAACAGTTCAAGAAATTACAAGCTGTCATTGAGATCCATCATCAGCAACTTTGCCACCCACTACATTGCTGATTTTTATAAAACCTTGTGGTTTTTGCTTTCAAGCTGCAAAATGCAGCCAATTGTCCTTTATGCAAGTCCTTTCCTGTCGTGAGTCATACTGTGTCCTAAACCACATCAACAAGTCTAAGCCACTTCATTAAAAACCTGGATGCAGCTCATTGCATGTACATGTAACGTTAGTTGAAGTCAAGATGGTTGTCCTTCTCTTGACACTGTTTAATAAAAAGCACCAATCCTTTTATTCATCCTTTTATTTTCTTCTCTCTGATCGTACTTTTAGTGCGTCAGTGTGAGCAGCCGATGCAGTGTGAGATCTCTCATCTGATGGGTACTGACCCGGTCCGCTACGACCTGTCTGGCTGGTTTGGTCTGGTCCAAAACAACCCCTCGTCCCTCAACGCCATCTCTATTCTGCAGAACTCCTCTGTGTATGTGCATTTACACAGCACCTTGTGTCACTGCTGGCCCCCGTCTACCCCAACATTTCCTGCACTGTGCTTCACCTCGTTGGTTTTTAGGACCTAGTATTTAGTATTAAACACTATTATCAGGTTTAAAATCAGATATATAATTTTGGTTGATGTTGCACAGAGTGGGTATGAGAAATCGTTTGCTGATTATTTTGTATTAGTTATATGATACACTGTATAGTAGTGTGCAAAAATACACCTTAATTCTTTATATTTTGCTGAATCATCTTGTTGGTGCAAAAATACTGCTTTCTGTCTGTCAAACTGTCTTATAGTTGGCATATTTAGTAGATTAAATGAAAGAAATGGGATACAATGATACAAGGAGCCTAGATAAAGGAGTTCAAACCTCTCAGCATTCAGCACCACCACCAGATTATCTGGAATCATCTGCACCTGTTTCTTCACTGGTTCACCATAGAAAACTTTTAGGATGAGCTGGAGTGGCATTTGTGAGCCAACGTTAATACCTGACCTCACTAATGCTCTTGGGGCTGCCATCAAATCATCACCTCCTCACAGCAATGTTCCAACATCAGTACCTCATCTCACTAATGTTCTCGTGGCTGAATGGAATTGTCTCTTCTCTCTTTCTCTTTCTCTTTCTCTGTCTGTCTCTCTGTCTCTCTCTCTCAGTGGGGTGGTGAAGGCTCTGTTTGCTCAGCGGGGGTCTGTTCCCCCGTTGCTCCGTGGTCTGGGGGGTGTGGAGGGGGGTTCTCAGCGCTCACTGGAGCGGAGCGGGACGGTGCGGAAGACGCTCAGTGGAGGCACCGCTGCCCTCAGGAGACACTCATACTGCATCTCCATTAAACTACAGGCGGTGAGGACTTAATCACCACACACCTCCACACACACCTCCACACCCCGCTTCATCACCACGCATCTCCGCACACACCTCCACACCCCGCTTCATCACCACACACCTTCACACACACCTCCACACCCCGCTTCATCACCACACACCTTCACACACACCTCCACACCCCGCTTCATCACCACACACACTTCCACACCCGGCTTCAATCCCACACACCTCCACACACACTTCCACACCCCACTTCATCACCACACACCTCTACACCCCGCTTTATCACCACACATCTCCACACACACCTCCACACCTCCATACCCGCTTCATCCACACACACCTCCACACTCATCTCCACACACACCTCCACACATACCTCCACACACACATCCAAACCCAGCTTAATCTCCACACACACCTCTACACTCATCTCCACACACACCTCTACACCCCACTTCATCCCCACATACCTCCCCACACACCTCCACACACACCTCCACACTCATCCTCACACACACCTCCACACTCATCTCAACACACACTTCCAGACACCACTTCATCCCCACACACCTGTACACACACCCCCACACCCAGCTTCATCTCCACATACACCTCCACACTCATCTCCACACACACCTACACACCCAGCTTTATTTTCTCTGTGTCTCGTACAGCTCTGAAAACGGCCCTCTGCCTCACATCTGATTAATGAGCTGGTTTAATCTCTCTCTCTCATACTTTCTTTATTTCTCTTTCAGTTCATTCATTCTCTCTCTCTCTTTCTTTTTTTCATCCTCCCAGGATGCTCTAGTGAATCTGATTCGTCGAGCTCAGCCTGTGTTCCTGCAGTGTCTCAGTGCTAAAGCAGATGCTGGAGGCTTTGATGTTCCTGCACTGAGAGTCCAGCTGCACTCGACCCACCTGCTGCCTGGTCTGCAGCTGTACCGCACAGGTCTGTACCACACACACACACACACACACACACATACATATATAACTGATACAGTGGTGTGTGCTGTCTTGCTGTGGTCTGTCTCTCTAATCTTCAGCTCATATAATGTTTAATTGTGGACTCTGTCCCCCATCCCCTGCCCCCCCGTGCCCTCTTCTCTGTCGTCTCTCTTGTCCCCGTCCCCTCCTTTCTGTCACCTTTCCTTTGTCCCAGGTTATCCAGAGCACATGCTTCTGAGCGATTTCCGCTGCCGTTACCAGGCTCTGTCTCCTCCTGTGATGAAGCGCTACGGTTCCGTCTTCATCACACCGGACGAGAGGAAGGTCCGCATCAGAGTTTTGAATTTTTCATTACTTTCATATTTCATTTAGTTTTTCAGTCTGGTTGTTTTTCAGTTTATGTCTAGTAAGTTTAGCAAGTTCATAAATGGTTTTGTTGTTATTTTGAGTTTGGTTTTCAGTTAGTTTTAGGTTTATATTTTCAGGTATTATGAGTTTTATGATAACTGATTTATTTATGATAACTGACTTATAGATCTTGAAAGAGCCAGGATGAAAGAATGTATTTAGCACCAAATTTGAATTCCCCCTTTAATCTGTATCCCACAAACGTACCTGTCACTCTTCATCACGTTTACTATTATTTGAAATGGAGTCCAGTCCAAATAATTCCCATTTCAGGCTGTGAGTCTTTTTGCCAGAAACCTCAGCCGTCATAGAATGCACATCATCCAGGATCATCTTTTGCAGTTTCTGCAGCAACTGTTAAACTGCTCCACTTATCTATTTATTTCATAAACTGCACATTTTTATTCTTATTAAACATGAGAAAGTTGTTGAGTGAACAGTTATAAATGAAAATAAGATGAAAGAATGTGTAACAGTGCATGTCTGACATCCTATTAACTGGTTGTGTGGTGATGCAGAGTCAAATTCTAGAATGACCTTTAGCTTTAAATTCACTGTTCACTCATTCACTGTTTCATTACATTACACTGCCTGTCACATGTCTTGCTTGTAGGCAGTTTTTATTTAGTTTCTTTTTATTACAGCAAATGAAATAATTTAGTTTTAGTTTCAGTCTTACTTTTCGCTTGTCTGTACCTTCCATCAATGGTGTTTAATGACCTGTAGGAAAGAGATGTGACTTTATTCTCGATCCGTGTTCAGGAGCAGGTTATTGATTTGCCTTTATTGATGTGAACGATAGAGGTGCTCTCCGTTCAGTGGCACTGCCTGATTATCTCTTGCTTTTAGGCAGTGGAGGAGCTATTGATCGAACTGGATCTGGACAAGAAGAGCATCGTGTTGGGTGTGAGCAGGGTGAGAGTCTACATTAACACTGAAGGACCTGGTGGGGGCGGTGCTTTATTCATTGATACATCTGGTTTTATGTGTGTGTGTGTGTGTGTCTTTGTGTCTGTCTGTCTCTGTCTATGTGTGTGTGTGTGTGTGTGTGTGTGTATGTGTGTGTATGTGTGTGTATGTGTGTGTATGTGTGTGTGTGCGTTTGTGTACATTAGGTGTTTCTGAAGCGTGGAGTGTTGAAGACGTTGGATGTGCAGAGGGACGGTCTGGTGAGTCGCTGGTTGGTACAGTTGCAGGCGGCGTGTTCGGGACACCAGGCCCGTCAGAAGTATCGCCGCAAAAAGGTGAGACCAACACTGTAGCAGTGCATGCTGGGACACCCCAAGAACTGCGTGGGTTACTCTAGGTTAATCAGGAGTTAATTAAGTTCCACCCAAATGTGAAACCTGTAGAAACCTACACCTGTGGTGACAATAACATCACATATTCAATGTCCTTTAAATTCATTTTTAAAATAATGTATTGCCTGATACATATTTGGTATCTGAGTATCACATTCTTTACATTACAAGGCTTTGTCCATCACTGAAATGTGCTGAAATAATATATTTTATCTGATCTGCTAAAATCCAAAATGAGGCTGAGGTGGGAAATGTCTGGAGTCTGATTGGCTAGATGGAGGATGAAGGCAGAGTCAGTAAAATAAATGTTTCTTTTTAATGTTGTAAATGGGTAGGATGTGTGTGGATGTGCAAGTATGTGGTTACTCAATGGAGATATTCTAGTATTTTAATCCGGAAATCAGTGTACGGGTATTCCTTACATCACAAGGACCCAGAGACACACTGAGCAGAGTTTACCTTTATCGACTTTAAAACAGGACGCTCTGCTCAAATATCGAGTTCATTAAAATGTGTTGGATGTGTTGCTAAGGACTCGTCATTAAGGATGTGTTGCTAAGGACTCATCAGTAAGGATGTGTTGCTAAGGACTCATCATTGAGGATGTGTTGCTAAGGACTCATCAGTAAGGATGTGTTGCTAAGGACTCATCATTAAGGATGTGTTGCTAAGGACACGACATTAAGGATGTGTTGCTAAGGACTCATCAGTAAGGATGTGTTGCTAAGGACTCGTCATTAAGGATGTGTTGCTAAGAGCATGTCATTAAGGAACCATTGTTAAGAACCTGTTGTTAAGGATTTGTTGATAAAGAATTGGTGGTTCAGTGTGTGTTGTTAAAGATATGACTGAGCTGCAGAGACAGTGGGTCTTTACATTTGACTGGACTAATGAAGTGATGCTGCGTCTTATTTACTTCAGAAGTGGGAAGCCAGAGCTGGAAATGTTGTCACACTCCCGTTGACTCTGTTGCAGTACGACAAGCCGGGTTCTAGCCAGGTTCTAGCCAGGTTAGCCTCTGAGGTTCCTCTGATTTTCCCAGTCGGAAATCTGACTCCAGTTGAAACCTCCCAGTTCAAAAGGAGCGCACCATGATTCCAGCGGATGTCGGCGAGGTTAAGAATCAGTGAATATTTTATCCTTTTAATCACAAGCATGTTGGCACATCGTCCACATGTGTTCTTCACATGTGAGACTCTTTTGTTGAATAAACAATCGAGTCAAATATTGAAATAGTGGAGCTACAAATAACTACCAAAATGTTGTTTGAGGATTGTCACCTTTTGACCTCTCCAGCAAAAAAAAACTTAATCGCTCAGTTTCTAGATGCACAGAAAAATGCTTGGACAAAACAACCACCTGTGCATGGCCATAGTTTAACTGGGAACAGTTTAATAGAATCTGGAGTACATTAGCATGTACAAGACATTAGCAAGACATTAGCGTGTCTTTACAGCTGTCATAAGTTGTTGTAAGCTCTCATGTCATTAGTTTAATTTTTATATTATATTATATTATATTATAGTATAGTATATTATGTTTTATTTTTTAATATTACATTACATTATATTATATTTAGAATTAACTGAAAAGTAAGTGCTACAAGAGGTGGACCTTTCTGAACAAACTGACTTTAAAAATGTGCCCATTCTGTAGCAGAGGTAAAAGTAAAAGGGTGCCAGAGTGCACAAACATAGTGACTGTTTAACAGGTGTGCCTTCATTCAGGCAGCCACTCGGTTTTATCTTAGTGACCCCACAGCATCGCTGCTGTGGGAGGTTTCATAGGAAATAATTCACTCTCAGAAATCTGTCATCAGTAATGATCTCACATCTCATGTGGGGGATATAGCCCCCCATGCCCCTTCCCCACATACACACACAATCATCACATTGGCCTCTGAGGGAGCTATAATATGCAAATGAGCTTGATTTTCATTACTCTTTTTATTGTGTCATCATTTTGAAGAACTTCAGATGTTCCAGATGGGTTTCTTTTTGTGTATGTTGATTAAGGCAAGCCCTGATCCAACAAATGTGACATGAAGAGTGTTTTGAGGGTTATCGTTTTTGCAGTATTTATTGTGGTGATGGTCTAGTGGGTAGGACACTTGCATCTGGACAAAGAGGTCATGAGTTTGAATCCTACCTTCAGCAGACCACCACTGGGTTCCTGAGCAAGACCCTTAACCCCAAGTTGCTCCAGGGAGACT
>JBBJLS010000036.1:11391916-11402143 GCA_037577275.1 Bryconaethiops microstoma
TGGAAATGAATTCAATTAATAAGAAGAGACAACAGGATTTGAGCTGATGCTCAAGGTAGGTTGTATGTATAAAACTGTTAAATGGTGTAAAAAAAAAAAGTATCCGTGAAAAGGGTCTAATAAAGCTGCAGTTTTGGACCAGTTATGTAAGCCATGGACTTCAGGCCCCGATTTGCTTGCTGGTCTACAGGGATTATTTATCAGACTTGATTTGTTATTTTTGTACAGTAGTAAATTGTTAAAGCTCTCATTTTGAAGCCTCAGACTTGCCTGACTCTCAGGGTCCTCCTTCGCCAGCCTCGCTCACTTTCTCTCCTGTTCTTGTTGCCCAGTGTACAGACCGCTGTGGAGTCCTTCTCTAGAAAGAGAGATATGTAAGCACTTCCACGCTGCTGCCCTGCTGTCAACGAGTTCTGGATTTTGCATGTGTGTGTGTGTGTGTGTGTGTACCTCCTCATATTCTGTGTGTGGGTACGATGGCATGAATGTAGGCTCCGAGATGCAGGAGTCGGTTGCATAACATGGATTAACTTCATCCGAAAGTCTGTGGCGCTCGACCGAAGCTATGCTATATCTGACAGCAGGGTACAGAACGTCTCCACAGATAAAGCTCTGTTAGAGAAGCCCTAATGAGGAGAAACTCACCATGATGACAGTATTCCCTCAGTCTCTTTGGGCAGCGCTCTCTTAAAAAATAATCTTATCGTGGCTACCTTGGCCTCACGTTTCCTGAAGTGCTGCAGTGCTAAGTGGAAGAAATTAGCAGACTTTATCTAAAAGGACAATATCCGGAAACAGGAGTAACGAGTGCGAGCAGTAATGACAGTGCATACAGACGAGATTACATTGTATGTGATCCAGTTCTGGGAAACAGTTTGTCAACAACTGGGAATTATCTGCACTTTCCTGAACTGTAATCATGAGTCACAGTCTTTTTAGCAAACACCACAACCTTTTAACGAGGTGATAAAACATATGCGAACGCTCATTTAGTACCCACTGGAGCCTCCTCTGCTTCAACAAGTACTGCTGATCTGTTGTGCTCAGAAAATAGCAGGTATTTTTGAACCATTTCTCCACACCAGGACCAGGATTGGAGAACACTGATCTACAAAAAGCTCTTTCTGAAAAAGCTGCTTAAACTTACCGCATCATTTCAGTGGGTTTGAGGATTTGAGATCAGGACTCTGACAGCTCGTTTCCACAGATAGGATTCTGGTGCTGGAGCCACACTAGTGACTTACCTTAAACTGGACCACACTTTCACCATCCTGGAAGTGCCAGTAGTCAGCTAATGTACAACTGAAGGCTGTCAAACTGGAAGCACAAAATGGTGACATCAGCACAATAAAACCACACATCCATCATCTCGTGTTGAGCGCAGTCTTCATCTAATATGCTTACACTGTGCTCTGTTTTGGTATGATTGAATTTAAAACAGCATAATATATGTGGAAACCCCTGAGTAATGCTTGCAAAAGCACAAATCTGGTGGCTGTTTCCATACACTTTGTGTTTCTCAGTCAAGCTTGGGAACGCCCACAAGAACACAGCCCAGCTCTTAAAGGTCCCAGACTTGACCAATCTAAAATATAAAAATTCAGTTTTAGCAGGAGTTCTGTTTTTTTATAATGTGTTGCATAACCTAACCACTTTTTAATTGCACAATTTACTGACACGACAAATGTATTGATCTGTCAGTGCTTTCGAGCTGTCATGGTTCCGAGGCAGCAAAGCAGATATATATACCATGGCAACATTTTTTTCCCTGGAGAACAGTGTACTGTGTGATGATTCTACAGATTCAGGACTCTTATTGGTGTATTGCGGTGTGTCACTTAGGGTAAGAATTGAACCCCACTCTCCTGCTTGGAAGTAAGCATTGTTATCCAGTACACTAACCAACCACTGCCGAGCAACCTCTGCCAAATGATGTAAATGTAATGTAAATATAAATACAAATGTAAATGTAAGTCCAGACTTGGAGGCCCGGAATCCAACACAATTTGGTAATTTTTCAGGCTCGAAGGCACCTGATTTAACTAATATGTCAATTACTATGTTTAGTAGGAGTGTTCTGAACAGGGAAATCAAGTGAAGTAGGTTTTCATTGTTATTTTGACAATATACACATAGTACAGAGCGAAATGAAACAATGTGCCTCCAGGACCATGGGGCAACACAGAACAGAACTGACCACCACAAGATCACAAGTGCAGACAGGACAAAAGTATGCAAGAAAATCACAAGAGCAACAGTACAACTGGACAAGACAACATTTAGTGCAATCTACCGTAGATACAGCCTGGAAGAATAGAGTGACAGGTACTGTATTCTAGCAGTAGAGGGTTGTGTGTGCAAAAATGCAAAGGAGAAGTTACACATGCAAAAAAAGCAGAAAAGCATTTAACAGCAATAAATATGACTGTGCAAGTATAGCAGGACAGAGAATGTGCAGTGTAATAAATAGGATAAATAATTAATCACCAAACTCTGCTTGACTTCAGCCACACTAGAACAATAAGATTTCTTGAGCAAGACTCCCAACACTACATTAATTTATATCTGTGATACACATATAAAATGTAAGTCGCTTTTGGATAAAATCGTCTGCCAAAAGATGTAAATGGATATGTTCCAGACTTCCAGACGTCTGCTCTGGATGTGTAGACTTGAAGACTTTGAGACTCCTGATGTGCACTCTAGGAGGAATAGTGAATGGTGCTGAATCTAAATTATCTGCCAGACTGCAGAAAGGTGAAGTCTCCAGTCTTGGACGTGCTTTTCTAACCTTTTCCACTCTTAAGAGCTCCCGCAGCGACAGTATCTCTTCGCAAAAATACCAAAAACTGTCTTTCGGTTAAACTCGAATCATGTGGCACATAAGACTCCAGTTACACTGTCTTCATGAGCGGATTATCCTGGAGGTTCATTTATTTATCTCCCAGACCTTGGTTTGTTGATTAAGTCTGTCAGATGAAGATCAGCTCACATTTTAGGAGCCATTCTTATGGATAATTATTCCAAAGGGTTCACAAACGTTTCCCTCAACTATGTGAACTAATCATAAGCAATCTAACCACAAAACTATTTTTGTTCCACAATGAGCCCAGCGTGGATAATTGGCTAATGGGTGAAATGTCCTGCACGAGTTGAATGGTTAGGATTTATTCGTTAACTGCTGTGTACGGTGCTATTAAATGTGAGTTCTGGTTTTCATCCTCTTGCGTCTAATATAGAAGTGTGCTCCCGCTAAATGCAGACAATCAGCCAAATAGGTCACAGCGTCCACACACTGCCGCAGACCTGCACTCATACTCTGCGTTTGCCTTGTTACATACAAGAAGCTTTTCTCTGTACGCAAGTTCCTTCAAAAGTTCAGCGGCTGTGATACGCTTTTTCTCTTGAATAATGCATGTGCATTAGCCAGGACCCCCGGTGCTGTTTCTGCTCTCTCTCTCCATTTCTCCTCTCTGTCATCTGTTGGTAGTGAAAGCTCTGAGAGGGAGAGCAGCCGCTGTGTGTGTATTTATGTGTGTGAATGTGATAGCTGTACTTCACCTTAGGCCTCACAAGCTACACAGATGTAGAAAAGCCCAATTACTGGAGTGCTGCAGAACAGCCGAGCTGGCACAGCATTTCCATATCACACAAACCGAGCGACGTGGCAAGTGTTCCTGTCCACTTGAATGTGAATAGGCAGGATTTGGTACGGCGTGTGAGGGCTTTGACGGGCCTCGGCGCTGTGCCGTATGTGTCAGTCCTGTAAACGGGTCCCGGGGCAGCAGGTCATGTGGGGAGAGCTCTGATAACGACAGCGCTCCGTAGATAGGGAGTCTGGCCTAATGAGCTTATGGCTGGCTGAGCATGCATGCCCAGCAGAGTGTCAATGAGGTTATCAGAGGCCACGCGTGGTGCCAACACCAGGGTTTTTGCCACATCTCTCCCTGCCCGAGTGGGATTTTAATTTACCCATGTGCATCCTGGTATTAATATAGCTCATAGTGCTCATGCTGCTGGCATGTGTTGAGGTTTAACAGCTGTTAACACTCTGCCATATCTACAGTGAGGAAAGTGCAACTTGAATGACACTGTGTTCGTTTGACAGTGACAGTGTGTCCACTGTGGGGTCCAGCGGTGGCACAGAGGATGTGGGTGAGGGCATTCGGCACTGGCTAGGTGTACCACGTGGAGCGCACATGGGCAGAGGCTCTCCATATGGTGGAAGCAGTACTGGACGCCAGTCTGTCACTGACACAATGAGCACCTACAGCTTCAGGTACTTTACTGCAAGGCTGCATGTCATCATAATCATCAACCCCAAAAGAATTATTGACTATGGAATTATGATTGTTTCTTTTTTATTGCTGAATAATCAGAATGGTGATTCATCCTCCTGTACTTTGCCAGGTCTTGTTCCCAAGACTTAGAGGAGGATGTGCCTGAGAGCTCCCCAGGCCTTGGCAGGGCATCGTCCTCCACAGCCCTGTCTGAGCTTTTAGAGGGCTTACGGAAGAAGCGTGCCGGGGCCAGCTGGGACAGAGGCTCAGAGATGGGAGAGGGTAGCACAGTATCCCTACCCATTTACCAGACAACGGGGGCCTCCACTCTTCGACGCCGAGCTTCTGCCCTTTCCCTGGGGCCTGATGAGGGCCTGGAGGAACCAACCCGGCCAGGCATCCTCAAACCCCCGAGCCCTCTCCTTCCTCGCGCCTCCAGCCTAAGATCCTTTTCTGAATCTACCACAACTACTCCCACAGCCACGTCCACTGTCGGGAAGATGAATCGTTTCAGCTCCTGCGACTCAATTACTTCCACAGTATCCTCCACGGGTCACCGCCGCCACTTGCCCAACCTTTCCATCCCTGAAGAAGAGGAGGAACCCTGCATAAAAACCACGTCCAGCTCAGGCTCGTATCAGCCAATCCGACGGCGACTGCTCGGGGGCCTGGTGGCGGAAGGTGGGGAGGCCCAGCTCGGGACGGAGCCTCTTGTGTTTCAAAATCGACGGCTCCTCAGTAATCTAGACACAGACAAAGATACAGGGGACACCTGCTCAGACATTGTCCCGGCAATCCGCAGAGCTCAGTCTACCAGCAGCCTAGCGGGGGGCAGCTCCCGGGGAGGCCAACGGCGCGCCCTCAGCGTGCACTTTGGGGAGCTGCCCCCTTCCAGAGCATCACGCAGGGGCTCCGACTCAGATTCATCCGGCTCCGGAGACTCTCAGCGGAGGCGCGGGCCCCAGGGAGAAAGGCTGGAGGCTGAAGGCAGTGAGGGAGATGTTAATTCAGTAATGAAAAAGTACTTGAGGAAAGCTGAGGTTGACTGAACTCATGGAATCAGGTGAGTAAATTCCATAAAAAGTAGACTAAATTGTCACCATCTATGATTTGTACACACCAATATGACACCACTATATTCTTTTGTACACAGGACATCCTGGACAAAGGCTACCAAGAATGCACTGACCCAAAGTGGGAGCACACGCTGCAGCTTCATTCTGAACACTGTTTGTACAAATAAATGTTTGAATGGATGAGAGTTCCCTGAGTGTTTCATAAAGTCAAAAAACAAGGCAGTTTCTCCAAGCAGAAAGATACGGAGACAACTCCATGGTCTAGGGATGCACAATACAGCATCTGTTGTCATTACAATATCAATAGAAGGCAAATGAACCTCTGGCCAGTCAGTTATTAGGTGTTATATGGCAGTCATGTAATTCAAAGTCTATTTTAATATTCTAAACTGTTCTTGGTTTATGCAGCAAACCTAATCCTCCCCCCACACACACACATTCTCCCCCACCTCTAGAATTAAACACTGTTTCTATGCCTTTAATACTGAGATGCATATTCTCTTTTCTGATTGGGTACCTGGCATCAAGGGAGGGGCTGAGACACTCCTTAGAAATTCAGTAGGAATGGTGAGACCAAGTTACTGTAGGCTAGACAAGGAGATACATGCAACATGGTTTTGTAACAAAAGCTGCATTTGAAAAGAAAAGTTAAAAAAAAAAAAAAAAAAATCTACTCCCAGACTTCCAACTCCAGAAGTGATAGTCCTTTAATATGTAGAAAGGCGTCATATGTATAGCTGTAGAACCACAAGAAAAATTGTGCAGTCTTCTCATGGTCTGCCATTTTATTACTGAACATCTGGGCAGGTTGAATGGAAATACTACAGAGGACCGTCTTCTGAAATCACTGGTCTTTAATGCTGACCTTTCCAAATGGCAGGGCAGAGCACATGAGAGCAGGTCAAGTTTAAAGCAGAAAAAGATTGCCGTAACATGACCGATTGTTGTAAATGCTTGGGACACACCAAACCTGTTACCATTTTGACGACCCCTCTTTAGAAAAGGAGGAAAGACTCGGCCTGGGAATTGGGATAAGTATACGCCAAATGGAAAAAAAACCCAAAAAAACTACATTTAATGCTCGAGTCAAACGCTTGTACTTAACACTGAAGTTTAATTTACAAAATCTTAAACTAGACCCTTCTAGTCTCAGCTAAGTAACCAGTCTTTGTTCATGCAAGCAAAGCCACCAGTTCAGTCAAATAAGGCACATCTGAAGTGATTCAAGGTGATTTAATATGGTCCCTTCATGCATCCGAGTATAGAAATTAGGCCATTATTAATAAGCCTGGACACAGCTGCAATGCAAGACAAAGCATAACCAGCATTTTAGCATTCAGACCCTAGAAAAAGGCCTCAATTCCTCAAAAAGACTGAACACTTCCGCAGGCCATTCTGCATTAAAGTCTCTAAAGCGGAACATCTGTGAACTCCTGGTTCTTGCCCGGTCAAACCTTTGCAGCAAGGGGTTTTCTCCCCCGCCCCTTTCCCTGAAAGAGGAAAAGAGGTTAAACAAAGGGTTGAATTTAAATGTTAATAGTTGCAGACATCTTAATACGTACCTTTTTGGGGGGATTGTTTTCACCCTCCGATGCCTCACTGTTCAGAAATACATTCAATTTTTCCAAATTGAAAACATTCAAAATTTTGTAGTTCTTAGATAAAAAGGTAGATCCAAATCTTACCCCTCATCATCCCCCTTTTCTGGCTTCTTTCTCTTGAAGATACATATTCGATCATTTAGAGAGGCGTATTAATACCAACACAGACAAAGTAAACATGAAGCTCAGCCTTACTTTGCCAGCACCATTTTTCTTAACTTTCTTCACAGGTGACTCTTCAATGTCCTCTTCCTCCTCCACCTCTTCATCCATCTCTTCCTCAAGCTCTTCATCAGAATACTCTTCCACTGTGAAAGAGGAGTCATGGTGGGGCAAATTAAGTTCCTTTCTGGACAAATACAGAGATTGAAAGCTGATTACTCACAGGCTATGTGCTCTGCTCCAACGAACACCGGGCCAGAGCCGTGACTCAGGCGGAAAGTCACAGGGGGGTGCAAGTCCAAACCAGATAAGTTGACCTGCCAGGAACAGACAAGGATGGTCAATTTAAAGCAGCTGAGAGAGAATAGAGTCCAAGCCAATTACACTTACTGTGGGCATTGACTTGGCATGTAAAGTCACAATTGGCACAGCTTTGGCATCATCACCCTCACCAGTTACCAACGAAACGATGTTGAACTCATCCTTGGCTGAGTGACCCAAACACATCTGGAAGATAAAACTAGCCTTAGTTACACCTGAGCATCCAAGTGGGCCTACAGCCTTGCATGTTCTATGAAGAGCTCTGACTTGACCAAGAATAGACAACAGGATCTTTGAGAAACTAAACCAACCACCAACTTGGACACAGAACTGTCCTGATCAGGACAATGAGTGATAGCCACACCTTTACTTTATGCTGGTTAAACTCCAGCTGTATGAGAAGACACAACCAGGCTCTCAATCCCATTAAATAAACCTCAACTTTTGACAATTTTTATTTACACATTTAATTTGGATCTCCTGCAGTCTTGGAGCTGAAGTTCAGATTCTGTTCCACCTTTAAATGGGGCAGCAGAACCTTACAGATACACCAATTAAGTTGGAAAAGTAAACCTGGACTTTTAACATGAAGAAAACCCAGACATTACAGAGGTTATGACCAGAAGGTGCACTGTTCCACTCCTCCTGGAGTGTGTGTTGCCCAAACCTTAACCCCAAGTGTCAAGATCCTAACAAGGCCTCAGGCAACCCATACAACCACAAAGCTTACAGTTCTCAAGGCAAGCTGGTGTTGGTGATTTGTATCATCCGCCTTAAAGGTCTCTTCTTTGTTGGACGCGTTAAGCTCACAGCCTAAAGCAAAGTCAAAAGGATTAGATCACCAAACTTGACAGGGAAACAGAAACCGCTGCACTGCATTTTTTCCTCCTACCCAAACAACAACAACAATAACCTCCACCCACCCCAGAGAGTCGACAGGGGCTTTTCAGTTTTAGTCATTTTTCTTGACGGACACTATCCTGGCCGACCCTGCAAATGTCAGACAGAGCACCATGTCAGGTCGCTTTAAGCAGAGAAATTCAACCTCAAACGACAGGTCCATTAGCTCACCAGAAAAGAAAAAGAACCCTTCAGACAACAGAAGAAAGACAGCGGTATCCCGCCAACCCCCCTTTTAAAGGAGAGCAGGAACGGGAGGCAGGTGAGAGCAATTAAGGCAGCCGCACTCTGCAGCAGCCGCACTCTGGAGCAGCCTCGGGTTAATTAAAGTCACAGAGGCCTGCAGGAGGAGTCCAGAATCACGTTGATGTTAAACCCTGTCGTGAGAGTTCATAATTAAGGATTATGGTGACTGTAACGCTCTAAAGATGATCTTTGATCTGGAAGATCAGAATGCAGCAAATGCCTAAAGCCTTCATGATGAATTCAGAGGGAAAAATGTGACCAATCTCCCAGCAAAACATGGGTCTGACTCACTGACCAATATATTAGGTACACCTTCTTACCTACCTGCTCAATGTCTCATGCAAAGGTTTAACAAGACCATAAATATTGCAAAGTGATAGTAAGGTCCAGTGAAATCATTTTATTCAAATTGCAAAGTTAGTATCATACTGGGAATACTGGGAATAAGCACATGCCTGACTGACCTGAACATGTGCCAGAATAATTCTGAACACTTTGTTCTTGGGAACAAATTAGGTCAAAATGTTAATAATATTCATATAGTATGAAAACAGAAATGAGTATCTGAATGACATGTACAGCAGAGGTGATGTTAAGGAATTAAATGTCATATATATGTATATATATACCTCCTATTTTTAAATCAACCATATAAAACAAGACTATTCTTGTGTGTGTGGTTAGGCAGATAACAGGTTAACAGTTAACAGGTTTCCCAAGAAAAGCCAGATGCCGAAATTCTCTTTAAAGCTTTACTTAAGACTCACTGTAAAAAGATAAATGTCTTCCTGGCTTTCAGTAAGAGTAAGAAAACTGTTACTGTTTTGTTTATTTTTACACAGCTTTATCGACGCTTTCCTCAGATGGTGCTGTCCAGGGGTGCTGAAGAGGACGCGAGTGACTTCTGTCAAAACACTGGCCAGGCCACACCCCTTAATAACAGAACATCACAAAACTAAATACAAAGAGAGAGTTCAATCAGTTTGATCACTAAAACAGAAAAATCAATGTTAACTGAAAAATATCTTCATTTAGTTGTAGAAGGGCTTGTTAGGGACTTTTACCCCTGTTTCTAATCACACAGATGTGCTGGAGCTTGCAGCACAAATACAGACTCCTAAAATAGTTCAGATTTCAGTACTTCAGTACTTTAGTACTGTTATATGGCATCGCTGCATGAATATATTCGGGATCTGCTTGGCTGCGCTAATTAGATCTGTTAAGTCCCTGTTCAGCTTTACAGGTGCTCCTGGGCTCCTGGGTGGGCCGTCTGAGCGCCTACACAGTTTCAGCTCCGCCAGTGGACAGATCGGTTACAGAAATACCATCTGCAGAGGACTGTAATCTCCTGCTGCTTCAGGGAACAAAAAAGAGGTCAAACAGAGGCAGGAGTGGGGAACCGAATGCAACAACTATATTTGTGTGTGTGTGTGTGTATATATATATATATATATAATCATTTGCATTACTAATATTTCTGTATAGACTTATACAAACGTCTATACAAGCGGTCAGATTCCACATTCTCTCTATTCAGAAGAAAAAATAAGTACACATCCTTTACAGCAGGGGTGTCAAGCTCTGGTCCTGGAGGGCCGGTGTCCAGCACAGTTTGATGGTTCTCCTCCTCAAACACATTCA
>JBBJLS010000036.1:11411706-11428441 GCA_037577275.1 Bryconaethiops microstoma
AAGATAGAGAGAGAGAGAGAGATAGAGAGAGAGAGAGAGAGAGAGAGAGAGAGAGAGAGAGAGGGTAGGGAAGACAGAGTGAGAGTGAGAGAGAGAGGGAGAGTGTGTGAGAGAGAAATAGAGAGAGAGAATGTATATGTGAGAGAGAGTGTCAGTGTGTGTGTGTGAGAGTGAGAGAGGCAGCGCGAGCACAAAGCAGAGGAGAGAAAGGAGAAGAGAGGGAAGGGAGGAGAGGAGATCAGCAGCCTCCTTGTTTGTCCTCCGTATCTGAGCCTCGGAACCGGACCTCAGTCTGTGGTGTGTGGGGGCTTTTTTGGGCTTTTTGTGAGCAGCCCCTTGGACTGCCTTTGCCATGCGGGCTCCTCGCGCCACGCTGAGCTCCGTCCTCTGGATTGGGGTTCTGTGGAGAGTCGTCTCGAGCCAAGGTAACGTTCACGTTCATGTTCACGTTCATGTTCACGTGCGTTTCGTGAGAGATGCTCGAGGAGATTCGGTGCAGCGCGCGCAGGCGCGTCCCACTTTGGAAACTTGGCGGTTCGTTTCCGTTAGAAGGCTCTGCGGCGAGGAGCTCGGCCAGTTTGTGGGGAAGCTCCTGCAGTGTGTGTGTGAGTGTGTGAGTGTGTGCGTGTGTGTGAGTGTGTGCGTGTGTGTGTTGATGCTGATGTTCAGGTTGGAGAGCTGCTGCTTCAGGGAGGTGGGGGTGCTGATTTGGTTGGTGCTGCAGAAGGAGAGCTCTGCAGAAACTCAGGCTCCATCAGCCTCACCAAACCAGGCCAGTGGGTCAGATAAGAGCAGGCTGATCTGCAGATCCGTATCATCAGCTGGAGGTCCTTCTCCTCCTCAGCATGACTGAGGAATGAGGGGTCCCTCTGTTTCCATCTCAGTGTGTGGGCAGATAAATTATTTAGGCTAAACTGTTTTACAGCCCAGCACACACTGAGCTGCGTTTGTTGAAACAGGCTGGATCTGTCTCATACCCAAACCTGGACCAGGTCCCAAATGTGGACTTGCATGAGAAGTAGGAATCACTGGTGTTTCAGCAAGACGTCCAGCAGTTGACTGACCTCACCATCTGCTCCAGTTGATGAAGAGAGACCAGTACATGCAATGCCAGTATGTTAATTGCTGCAGGATGGGGGGCGAAAACAGAAATTCTAGGCAGACGATATTGGCTCCTTCCCTTAATTAGGGTTTCTCATTATCCAGGCTTATCACGTCCGCCGTGACCCGCAGCCTGGTCTTCTTCAGCGGAGCACCTGTTGGCAGCACCTACTCTCTGACAGTGAGCTCTTTCCCCAAGACTAAACCTCTGCTTTGGTAAACTTTCTCCTCTTCTCCGATTCGAGAACAACTGTCAGACACATCCATTCTAAAGTCAGTCAAACGGTGGTTTCGGCCCTCGTTCCTGTGGCAGACTGTCTGTTCCGAGGTCTGCTGAACTCACTCAGCTAGAATCCGTCCTTCTCCTCTCATCATGTCTTCCAGAATACCCTCGCTGTGCTAAATCAGGAGATATGGGGCAAGAACATGCTGGTGAGGAGACTGTCTGAGGAACAAGCTGCGAGCTTGTAGCAGACGAAATCGAGGCGAGCGGGTCTCCAGTCCGTAGATTTGTGTGCTCATGTGGAACGGGGGCTGCAGGGGGGATGCAGGGGTGGTAGATGAGCATCCTCACTCCGTGTTGTTGCACATCTCACGCCAAGTGTTTAATTATCAGATTCCATGCTCCTAATTTGAAATGAAAACAAACATCAGCTCGTTTAGACCTTCGGGGAGCACTGGTGCTCAGTAAACAGGAACAGAGTGGAGTCACGCTGATGTACGACTGGAATAAGCGGTAATGAGACTCTGAGGCTGGGTAGAGTTATGGTTGTGATAAATTGTCACAGTATGTGTTTCTGAGCTTATCATGGCTTCACTGACCGACTGCATGTTTTATTGGAAACGGAGCACAAGCAGGCCTGTTTCTCTGGAGTGAAGAACACTCAGTAAACATGAGGCATCGGCCAGATTGTGTCTGTACCGCCCTGGTCGGTCCAGGACTGGATCTGCAGCTCTGGACGATGTGGTTCAGCATCTGGACATGGACCCCTCAGTATTCAGTATTCATCGACCCCTCATTATTAAGTTCAATATTTCTGCATCAAGTTAGGAGATGTGGCAGTAGCCTAGTGGGTATAACACACATCTGTGAACCTGATGGCCACAAAGTCACAGGTTCAAACCCCCACTCTTTACCATTGTGTCCTTGAGCAAGACACTTAACCCTCAGTTGCTCCAGGGGAACTGTCACTGTAACTAATGATTGTAAATTGCTGTGGATAAGACTGTCCTTTAGATGTTTGAACATCTGGAGACGTGTAGGACTTTAACATAAGTGCCAGAATCAGCATAATGTTCCTCTCACTTTCATTGTGCAGGGTTCAAATATTTGGACAAACTGTACCTGACGCCTTGACAACACTATTCTTGAGAAAGTCGTCATAGACTGTTTTTCTGGACATTTTGTCAATGTGTGAAAAAGACATTCCAATGAACTTTGCTCAATAGGCAGTATGTAATATTGAATAAAAATAATTTGTGCTCATAGTCTGTGATGGTAACTTTATATTTCCGTTCCAGCTTATCAGGTTGTCACAAAAAACAAAATTTGTGAAAATTGAAAATTATATTTTTGCCATATCACCCACCCCTATGAAAGTGTTCCATTAAAATATTGGCACTGTCATGGTAAAAAAAAAAACAACCTAGTATCTCCAAGATGGTCACAAGAAGAAAATGTTTTTCCTCTAATTTGATCTCCTATTTTAGTCAGGTCCAATTCCAAGATTCACTCCAGAACCTGGATTCCCCCAATCACATAATGCAACCAACACTGTTTAAAACAGAAATGAGCATCTTCTGCTGGAGCTACAGCCTGCCAACCACTGTTGCATTTCAGAATATCTGCCGTTCTCACAGACCACTGGCTGTGGCTCCATCTCTCTGCGTCTCTTGGTGGTCTTTCCACAGCCTATTTGCATTCAGGGTTTCTTGAAAGGTGCTTTCCGTTGTATTGCCTTTAAATGAGCACGGCTTGTGTTCGATGCCCTGAAGTTTGATGCCCTGTAGGGAGAAGCTCTGACAGGTCCTCCACAGTGTCCAGGGCTCAGCTCTGCAGTCCAAGACCCCCCTCCTGCTGTCCCTTAGCTCTGATTCTCTCTCCTTTCAACTCGGCTCATGACTGCTTGTTCATTCCCTTTAGTCGCTGTGGATGGCTTGGGATTCCGTAGGTGTTGGGAGGTGGAGGGCTTGACGATGGTTTATTTATTTCTACATGCTAAACGTTAAGAAGCCTGTCAGAAAGGGAAGAGCAGGACTTTAATGATTAAAACCCACGAATAAGTTAAAAGAGGGCCTGATTTTTTAATATGCTGTCAAAGCATACTGTGCAATATTGTGCCACGACACTGTTAAATGTGTCTCACAGTGAGACATCTGGTGTTTTGTGCTGTTAACAAAATTAACAGTTACTATTTAAGGACTGGAGAATGGAACTCAAGTCAGTTGCGTGTTCAACTCTCTCTGCAGAGTTTGGCCGTGCCACCTCCAGCGCCGGGAAAACCAAATGTGCTAATTTGTGAGCTCTCATAGGGTTGTGAAATGTCAGGATTCTCATACCTTGCTACGTTCTGCTGTAATCTGAGGTATTACTCCTCACACAGGTGGTTTTCAGCTTTGCAGAACTGAAGCAGATGATGTACTGAAATGGCATGTTGACAGGCAGCGTATCCTGATCCTTCAAGTTTATGCCAATTGCCTGTCACATCCAGTCTGGACAGCGAACTCTGAGACGCCCCGCTGTTTCGAAATACTCTGTCTCAATTCATCTCTTCTTCACTGTTGACCTATTCCATGCTCCAGCCACCATATACACTCTTTTATATCAGCTGGCATCCAGGTTGGAAAAGTTTTATTATCATTTTTAAATGCCACGACACCAAGCTGGGTTATGCTCATGCAGCACTCAAGGCACTCTGATTTGTGCTCTACAATTTGTATTTAGATTAAATAGGATTTTGCCAATGGTTTTGCCATTTTTCGCAATTTTTCCACTTGGTTATGTTCAGTTCCATACAATGGATAGGTGAGCGCCAATCACATAATACTACCAGTGCTGGGAGGACAAAGGCTAACACTCACTTTGTCTGAAACACTATTCATTACAATTAAATAAACTGCCACTAATGAAATGTCATTGAACAGCTCAACACACTTGGAGAAAAAGCTACTAGACACCCAAGCTGGCCAGCATCATGCTGAGTGAGGACGGGAGAGCCATCCTACCCCAAGGCCAGTTGTTCTGGACACGATGAGATGAGCCATCTCTCATCCTTCTGTAAAGCTTGCCCAGCTTGACTACAAATGCTACAAAACAAGGTTCGAGGCACATATTGGTCAATTAATCCACAAAGATGCTCCAAGGTCTTTTTCACAAAGTACTGTCATTTTTACTTTGCACACCAACTCATACATGGTGAAAAAGTGAGGCTTAGTGAGATTGGAAATGATGATCTCTGCAGAGAGACAGCCTGAGCAAAGATGGGGAGAAATTCTGGTCTTAATGCAGAATTACAGCAAGGCCATATGGCAGCAGGCGACAGGATAAGTAAGTAAAAGTCTGTTTCTCTCGCGAGAGAACAAAATCCAGAGCAGGCTATCAGATCTGCGCTGCTCAGACATGTCATGCAGGTTGGTTCTTATGCAGCGGTGTCAGTTGAGGCAGAAGGAATGGATTGGTGCACCATCTGTCAGGCACACGACACCTCGATTTCGATGCCGCGCTTTACTTGCTTAATATTTCAGGTTCTTTTTGCTTCAAAGCAGGGCCTGACAGCTTGCGTGTCTTGAAACGTCCCAACATGTTGCCTTCATTTGAGAATCCCATTGAAGTGACTGCTGCCTGCACCTGCGCCAAAGCCCTGCGCGCTCCGCGATAAACTTGACTGAAGTAGTCAAAACGTCGCCGTCAGCTTTCGTCTTTCCAGAACAGGAGAGGAAGAGTTTCCCTTGCTGTAGCCCCGTGTATGTACAGCACAACTTTGCCTTCCTTTTTGTTCTTTACATTGGTTTGGTAAGTAATGTTAGTCTGTTAGAGCATATTGCTCAACAGCACTGTGGCATCTTCGTTTCAAAACCCAGTTGGTGGAATAAGCTAATCTAGTGATTGTTAGAATGAGCAAGAATTTTTCCCAGTGGTGATGACAGAAACCAGAAAGAAAGAGGTGCAGAAGAAACAGGTGCAGATTATTCCAGATGATCAGGCGGTGATCAGTATTCTGGTGGTGCTGAATGATGAGTGGTTTGTCTAGACTCCTTGTATCTTTAAGCACTTTGTGGCCTGTTGCAGGAAAACATTTGTTCACATTTCTGTCATTTAGTCTACTCAGTATGGCAAAGACAGAAAGGCAGATAATAGTATTTTTTGCACCAACATGGTGATTCAGAGCAAACTCAATACTTTTGCACAGTACTGTACCTTTCTGCATACTTTAGCTCCAACCCTCCAATTATTACCTTCCAAAGTCCTTTATCAGGCGGATCAGGTGTGTGTGATCAGGGCTGGAGGTGAACCCTGCAGGACGGTGGATCTCCAGGACGGTTGGTGACCTCTAATGTAAGGTGATTCAAAATAGCCCCCTTCCGTTTTTGTTTAGATTTTTGTATATTAATTTTACGTATATTAATGTGTATATTTGTGAAAAGATGAAATAAAACCACGATGATCCCATGTTCCCATCACCACCACTTTAAAGAAATGAGTGTTTCTCAATGACTGTTTACATCCCAGAAACTGGAACTTCCAAAATGTTGAAATGTTGGTAGAATTCCTCTTTCATAAGAGCACAAATCCTTACAATGAATTAGCCTGAATCTTTCAGCTGCCATTTAGCTTCGGCCCCTTGTGTCTCCCATTCATTAGTAATACATTTTTGGATGGCGCTTTTATGCACGTTCAAAGTGCAGAACAGTTTGAAATAGATTTTGTGCGCAGAGTGTATTGAATGATGGTGATGGGGCCATAACAAGAAAGCAAAGCAGGATCCAAATGCTGGAGGATGGATCCCTGTGTGTGTGTGTGTGTGTGTGTGTGTGTGTGTGTGTGTGTGTGTGTGCAGTCTTCGGCCGTGCCCAGATTCAAGCTCCAATGGGAATCTGAATGAATGATTGGCGGAGTGTGGAGGATTCTTGGCATGGCTGCCCAGGCCGGGCTTTAGTGTGCCGCTTGGGCAGCGGTCATTGAAACACAGCTCACACACGCCAACCTTGCGAGGAGGTGAGTCCAGGGGACAAGATGGAGGGGTAAGGGATGAGGAGACAAAAGCATTGCCGCCGTCACATTCCGGAGTGGTTATGAAAAGCACCATGTGATTATGGCAAAAAAAGACATTCTTAGCACTCAAGATCAAGCACCACAAACACTCCCAGTGCCCAACAGTGAGTTTTTTTTTACTTCTGAGATCATAAATAAATCAATAGGTGAATTTTTCAGAGGCCGCATTAATTGTGAATGGTGAGTACTTTTGAGATGGGTTGTCATGGAGATACGAATATCAACACAGGGAATCCTTCCAGAGAGAGTGGGGAGGGGGGCGAGAGAGCTCAGTTCACCAATCGCAGCACTGATCTTTTTGATCCTCTTGTTCATGCTGTAAGTTAAATGAGCCCAGGAGAGGAGAGAATGGCGAGGATATTGCCTTTTGATCTGTCGTCGCCCTTTTGTTCAGGACAAAAGTGGTTAATGAGAGTGTGTTACTCGCTGAATCATGAGTACTGCGTTATTCACCACGTGTCGCCTTTGAGGACGACGCAGTCACAGTAACGACGTTCGGAGATGAGAGGTGGGGGTCAGCGTGTAGCGCGAGGAGATGAAAGGCGGTGGGGGAGAGAGAGAGAGGTAGAGGGAGAGAGGGAGAGATGCACAGCTGCCTGAGCAGACGGCTCACACCTGTGATGCTGTAGTGAGGAGGCTGAGTGAGGAGCAGACAGCGGAGGCCATCTGCTTTACCGCAGCCCGTGCCAGCGCCACCCTACAGAACAGGACTGCAGCCGGATGCCCAGCGCATCCAGAGTTTAGCCTCAAAAAGCAAAAACCTGCTCAGTCTCTTTCTGCTTCAAAGCAGTGGTTCAGCTGAAGATCACTTTCACATAATTTAGCTGATCAGGCAAGATGTGTTTAGTGTTTTGTTTTTGCACTGAAGCTGTGAGGCTAACAAGTGAGGGAAGCTTGTGCCCACCAAGTCAAGTCACATAGGTTTATTGTCATTTCAGTCATAAACAGACAATATACAGTGAAACCAAACAATGTTCCTGTAGGAACACAATGACCACAAGTGACCTTGAGTTTGAGAAATGCCCTATATAAATAAAAATTATAATTATAGTAATAATAATAGTTATTATTATTATTAGCCTTCCTCCAGGTCAACAACGTTTCTTCAAGTTCACAACATTCCCCCAGCCCACAACTTTCCTCAAGGACTGCAACGTTTCTCCAGTTTCACAACATTTATCCAGGTTCACAAAATCCCTCCAGGTCCACAGCATTTCTCCAGGACCACAATGTTCTTCGAGCACCACAATGTTCATCCAGATTCATAATGTTCCTCCAGGTCCACAACATTCCTCTAGGACCACAACGTTCTTCCAGGTCCACAACATTCCTCTAGGACCACAACGTTCTTCCAGATCCACAACATTCCTCTAGGACCATGGTGCAGTAGAAGAACAACAGCACAAATACTACAAGACTCCAATAATACAGACAGAACTAAATACACAGAGTGAAAATAGAGAGAAAAACACAAGAGCAACAAAACAACAGGACAAGACAACATTTATTACAGTTGACAAAAGCAGCTACAGAACAGTTTGAATGAATACAGAATTATTACAGATACTGTGTTCTAGCAGTGGAGACGTTAAAGTGGACATAATGCAAATATAGTGGTAGAACAGCAATAAATATAATTGTGCAATCAATGGAAGGACTGAGTGTAGAGTATATAATACATAAAGGATGTTTACAGTGGCAGTTCAGGACGTACATTGTTTGTTTCAGGGAGAACACTTAAGTGTGTTCGTGCGATGGGTTAGCATTGTGCAAATTACATGCCTAAATTATCACACACTTGCATCAAACCATGTCACCCCATTAGTCCAGTTTTATAGAAACACTATATGGCCAAAGGTATGTAGATATATGAGGTTGTTGGTCATTCCATTCCAAAATGATTGCCCTTCTTTTGCAAACCCTGAAAAACAGCCCCAGACTGTTTTCTCCCTCCACCAAACTTGACTGTTTTCACTGTGTATTCTAGCAGTTAGCGTTCTTCTCTCATCCAGTGCTTGTCTATAGAGACTGCATGGCTGTGCTTGATTGTATACACTTGTTAGCAATGGACTCAATCATTAGGGGTGCTATCCACGTATTTTTGGTCATATAGGGCCCCACTGGCAGAAAGCACAACACAAAGTGGTTTTGCTGGTTTCATACCAGTGCATTTCTCATTCACACTATTTGGCACATTTTCAAAATAACAAGTGATTTTATGAATGAGTGAAGCTTTTTCAGTGAAGTGTCTAAAGCACCACGTCTAAAGTCAGCGGCATTTTATTAAACAACGTTTAAGCGGTGGTTTTAGAAGCACACAGACGCAAACACTGGCTATGAACACAGGTGCGCACTCTCAAGTGCACCAGTGTTGCTATGCTATTTTATTTTATTTCATTTGTATGTGTTTTATTACAGACTATCACTGATCCTTTTTATGTAATCATGTTGTTTAATGAAATACAAAATGGTTAAGAAACAATAAAAATCACTGGAGTTCATTAGCAGTATTCTGTATTGATGATGGGGTGTTTGACCAATCGAAACACACTCGAGTAGTTAAAAAAGAAACACTGTCAGTATATTCTTAGAATGAAAATGTGTTAACCAGGACCTGGGAAAAGATTAGTGGTAGGTTTGCTCAATCATCTCTGTTCCTCTCAATATTAAAATATACTTTTCCAGCTTTTTTAGGTTGGATATTTTCACTGTAAGATATCTGGCTCACACTGATTGGGCCTGAGAGGCTGCACAAGCTGTTGGAACCCAGCGCCATCTGTCTCATTGGACCAAGATTGACAGCTCATGTTTTGCACACCTACATGCCCTTAAACTACAGTGTCCAACAAACACCTTGACTGTACGTACGTACCTCCAGAATGCAACTGAAATGGATTATCTTTGTTTATAATATTATCGACAGTGTCGATTTCATTCCCTCTCACAAGGGGATGTCACAAGGAAAGCATCGACTCGATGATAACAACACTGCTGTGTTGACAAGAGCGCTTTAGCCGAGGATGATTTGTGCTGAGGCCAGTGCTGTATGAATCGATGGCCGCTCCATTTTAGTGTGGATCCTTCAGCTGACCCAGTGGGGACATGCAGACAGTGTCCTACAGCACCGACCCGGCTCTCGTGCTCTCATTAGCCATCACCGGAAATCATTAAACATGCTCTTCTCTCTCTCTCTCTCTCTTTCTCTCTCTCTCTCTCTCCATCCCCACTAGAGGGACTGGCTTCCAACATTGATAGCCCCTATCGCTGCTATTGGGCTCTGGGCACCCTGCACGCATTTTTGTCTAATGAGGTAGATGCAGAAATTAGCATTCCTGGGTAAAACTCCTTGGGGAAATGATCCCTGTCATGGAAATGTGTGAATAGGAAAAATGTTCATTAATGAATCAGCAAGGTATGGAATGTGCAGATATGGCTGTAATGGGAATACATATTGCTTAGAAATTCAGCTGCGTAGCCACGATCTTATTGGCCTAGGATCTTATATCGATAATGACCTTGACTGAACCGAACATGACAATGAAATTAGCTTGTTTACTCAATATTGTTCTGTCTAAACCAAATTGCTGCATTAATGCTGACAAATGGTTGAGATATATATAGAGAGAGGTCTATCAATTAGTGAGTGAACAGTCAGTTCTTGAAATCGATGTTGGAAGCAGAAAAGTGGGCGTATAGATCAGAAACACTTTGAGAAGAAGCGAACTGTGATGTCTGGACGACTGAACATCTCCAACACGCCAGGTGTTGTGGGGTTCCAAGTGTGCAGTGGTCAGAACCTACCAAAAGTTCTCCCAAGAAAGGAGAACCAGCGACAGGGTCCTGGGCGCCCCAGGTTCACGGATTGTTGTGGGGAGTTAGGACCAGTCAGATAGAAAGGGGTCAGAACACACAGTGCTGCGCCCCCTGCGGCAGAACCACGGTAAGCAGTTACTGAGATTAAGCTGGCATCTATGTACTTATGTAAACACCAGAGACGTCCACACTCTATGTGTGTTTGAGAATCTGGAGTCTCTGGGGTTCCAATCTGCATCGAGTCCTGAGTGTTTGACATTCTAGTCTGAGTCAAGTTTGCAATAACTAGGGTGTGACTGAGAGTCTGGAGAAGTTTAGATCAGTCTCATTATTAGCTCTTTATTGTTGTATAGACTTGACTTCAAGTAATGTCTCAAAAAAAACCCCTACAGTCTAGTTTGTATAGGAAATATGTTAGTATGATCACTAATCTACCTGTAGTTAATTTTAGAAGAGTGTAATTGTAAACGACTAAAACTTCATGGTTAATAGCTGAGCACTCAGCTTCACGTTCTCCATCGTGTGCTGTTGTTTTGACTCGCTTCTTCTGAAGGCACGTTGCCTACGTGTAAAGCTTCCTTCTGTCCATCAGATTGAAGGTTTTTCTGCAGTGAAAGGCTTTTATTAGAATCTGTATTGATCCTGATGCTGATGTGAGGCAGTCAGAGATCTTTGTTGTAAGAACTGCGCAAAACATAGTGCTGGAAGCAAAAGGCTTTACTCATTTACCCCATTAACAATGCCCATCGCAATTAAGTCAGTTTTCTTTGTGTCCGAGTTGAATCTCGAATCTTTGGGGTTCAAATCCACATCAAGCCTTGAGTCTTCGGTGAGTTGAGTCTGTAGGAACTGAGGTGCAGTTATAGATCTTGCAGGTGTCTTCAGCACAGATATGTAACATTCCTGACTGTCCATAATTCTTGAGCCACCCCACATTTCTTCATATTTTGCTTTCAGAGATCCAGGCTTTCTTGTATTTTTAATGTGGTCTTGAGGAACAGTTCTCCAGGCTTCCTGAAGGACTTTCAGACTCTCATTTTCAGTCCAGTCCAGTTCAGTTCAGTCCAGTCCAGTCCATTTCCCATTTTTTTCATTTAATCTACTGAATATGCCAAAGATAAGCATTTTTGCACCCACAAGGTGATTCAAAGCACAATATAAAGAAATGAAGGGTGGCTCAAGACTTCTGCAGAGTACTGAACCTCCTCGCCTTATTCTGTGATAAGAAAGAGAATGCACCTCCACAGAGCCTGGAATCTGTAAAACATGTTGTGAGGGCCTCTGTAGGTGGTATTCCTTATCGTCAGGCATTCACTCACACATCCCACACCCTGCACCCCCCCACACATACACACCCCTTCCACCACACACACAAACACACACACCCCACTCATTGGCACTTTTAATGAGTCAGTGCACAGTCATGGCGCTAAACTGTGATAATGGAATGCTCTGAGGAGAAGACGAAGGGAAACATGAGCAAGTGAAGACTGCATCTCGTTTACCGAACCAGCCGAACGTTTATTCCACTTGTGCTTCCGTCATTAAACATGAGTCTGTTTTTCTGGGGTATAAACAGGCTGGCGCTCGTTCAAGACCAAAGAACCGTCTCTCCATGACCAGACAGGCCTGTTACAGTGCCACAATGCAGCAATTATTTCCACTCAGCGCATCCCTGATCATCTTGTCAAACTCCTTTCAGACGGCTTTGGGAATTGATCCACAGTGGACAAAAGGAACCCAGACAGCAGCAGTCGGGGACTTGAATGCAGTGGACGGGATCTCGGGGAGTGCACTGACCCAGATTTGTTGGGTTTCTTTCTCTTGTCAGCCTTATATTGGAAGAGGACTTTTAGATGACAAGAGCCGACCTCCCCATGCTTCTGTCATTGCTATTCTGGACAAGCTTTACAGAACGTTGACAAAAATCCCATTCAAGATAATGAGAAATTGTATATTTTTGTGAAAATACCCTAATTACTCACACTAGACCACATTTTTTTAGGACAAAAGTTATTTTGTTCAGAATCAAAATGTTAAACTTTTAAGGATTGGAGAATCGGAGAAATTTCTAGATTGGAGAAATTTTGTTATTTACTTGTTACTAAATCTGGATCGCCAATTCTATCTCATCCCACAGCAAACACTCACAGCCTCCAGCAGCAAATCCTGGAATTCTGCAAAAGTTATGGCTGTGACCTGTTTTCGTTTCGTCACACAATATATCAGCTGTTAATCATTATCATAAAACCGGCCACTGTAATACTGACATCACACAAGGTTGCAATATGCAAATGAATCTCTAACCAGTCAAAGTGCTTTTGAGAAGATGACCATTTACAGCCCTGGGTGAGTTACCGGGTATTCTGATGAATCGAGGTGTTCATGAAATCCAGCAAAATTGAATTATAACCCATTAAAGATGTTGGCGAATCAGTGCAAAAATGGGCGTGGCTAAACTGCTGTGGCTAGAATAACGAGATATATTTAAATGGGTCGGTTTTGTGATTTAAAACAGGTTGTTTTTGTAGCTTATTTTCCAAATGTGGACTGTGTGGAAGGGTGGGGTAAATGTACCATTTGAAATGATACTTATATATTTTTTAATTCCAGAAAAGTGATGATATTGGCCCTTTAATATCTTTGGATGTGCAAAACTGAGAACACTTCTGAAGTGGAACATTTTGTCATGAGTTTGTTTTTCATTTCCGTGCTTCTACTGTTAAAGGCTACAGAGTTAAATTGCCTCTATTTTTTGTCAGTTTGAATTTTATTCATTGTTATTTCTTGCTTTGTTGTGCTTTGGCTTCTAGACAGAGTTCATACTGTTGCAGTGTTACATGATATGGATCAAAGATTTGTTTTCGTGGTTAAAAGTACTATCACCCTCATAATTATTTCATATCTACATTTAAAATTCTATGCCTTCGAGTAGAGAACACTTACGTTTACTTGCCTGTACTGATGCATTTTTTGACACTGTTCCTATTAAAAACTGGACCTGGTGTGTGTTTTTAGTGGAGAAGAGAGACGATTCTGGACACTTCAGCGTGTCTGGTGGAATCACAAGCGCTGTTTAGAGTGGGCGCAGTCAGCTCTAGTGACCATGTTGCAGCCATAACACAACACAAATGCACCAGAACTTTAATGTTATCCTCAGGAATTATATATATAGTTTTAATAAAATGGTCTGTAGTACAAGGGTGCTGGAAGCATTTTTAATGTGGGGGGTGCGGCGCTCTACGTCTCTGTTGTCCGGGAGGGAAAAAGGTGGGGGGGGAGTCAAGTCTGTTTTTCCTCTTGGAATGAGGCACACAAAAGTGACCTAATATAGCTCCCTCTTGTGGAGAAACCTCAGACTGCTAAACGTGCATGAATCCATGTCTTTCAGATAAAAAATATGAGCTTCTATCTCTAGAAGTTTTGTATTTTCATCCTTTTAACCCCAAGTTTGGCTCTGGAGAGTTAGAAATTTGCTCCACTCTGGCCTAACAGCTTATTTTTGTCGAGAAACTTAAATTCAGAGTGTCTTATTGGTGTCAGACATTGATTGTGTGCCATAGCGTTCACTAATGAGGAATGTTTACTGTCATCTCATCGTTTGTAGCTCCTGCTGGGTGGATGTGGAGTGTGAAATCCGTAGACTCGCCCTGTTCCTGCACAGTTTAATGGAATCCATGTCATATTCTCTCTGCTTTGAAATTCAAGCAGCCTGGGCTGATTCCAGGATTAGTTTTTTTTTTTTTTTTTGCATCGACTTAGCTGCTGTCGTGTTTTTTTCCCTCCTCCTGTGTTTCCAGTGTTGGCCACTTACTGAAAAAGCGATTGTGCTGTTTTCGCCTCCGCTGAAGGGAAAACTGTCTGAGTCATAATCCGACAGTGAGCGAGGACGCGGGGGAAGCAGGGAGGGAGGGAAACAAAATCAGGGGAAACAAGATAAGGGGGGGGAGCGAAGGCAGAGGATGGGGGAGAAGGGAAGAGGGGTAAGTTGAGGGAGTGTGCAAAAAAGAGGTTTAAGTTGATGACAGGCAGAGGATTAATTTCTCAATCAGCACTTCGAGTGAGCGGCGGGGCTGTAAGACTCTGCCCGGGGTAATTGCTGTGCAGTTTGGGGCTTTTTTTTTGGCCTCTGAGCATCGCAGGCTCTCATTATCTCCTGGTTTCAAATGAACGCATGGCCTCACTGCCGTTGCCTCGGCTGACTCAGCCACGCAGAATAGGCCCTGCTTGACACGAGCAATTTCCAAACGGGTGGAACAGGAACAGTTCATTTGTCATTCAGAGTAGAGGGGATATTAGCCCAGGTGATTTCACTTATTGAGGGTTCTGTCAGGAGAGTCAGGCCCCAGGATAAATCTCCCCCCGACAACTAGGTAAGATTGTAGCTGTGCATCGGATTTTGCAATTTACATCCGTCTTCATTATGCTGGATTGTGATACAACCAGCCGCCCCCGTCTCCCTTATTTGGGATGATAAAAGGTGTGAGTGATGATTCAAATCCTACAGATCCTAAGAAACCACATCCTCCCCCAGTGTGAGAGGCATCGCAGTTTCGAGTCAGATGGAGTTGGCAATGTCTGACCCACTTGCTAAAAATAAGCAGCAACCGGTGTAAAACAGCCATTCAGGCAGTTGGGGGGCGCCGGGAAACGGAACTGGGGGAAAAGAGCTGTGAGTTGCTGTGAGTGAGTCGGGAGCACAAGACACAAAGCAAATATTGACTTGGAGGAGGATGCACCCCAGTGCACCAAATTCAGAATGAATTTGTGTAAAATAAGCAAAATATTCTGTAATTTTGTCAAGATGTCAAGTCAGATTGGAAAGTGGTGGTCCATTTAGTGTTATGTGATGTCGGTAAACGGCTTGAATAATGTCGCCTAGCCTCTCACACTTAAAGACTAGTCTAAAGGTTTGTTTTATGTTTTGGGTTTTTTGTGTGTTTTTTGTGTGTTGCTTTTGTTTTTGTTTTTTGTTTTTGCAATTACAATCCAGGCTGATGATAAAATTGGCAAAATCTTTGTTTTTCTATATTATTTCCCCTCTGAGCCACTTGGTATGAGTTCAGTTTGTCTCAAAAAAGTCTGGACCAAAGTCCATACTTTGCACACTGATGTGCTTCTAACGTGAGGATACTCCAAGTTGGTGTATCCTTTCGCAAACACACTAAACACACTCTAAAGGCATCAAAGTGGTGTTACATTCCAAAGGTCAACATGATAATGTTCTAAAACAAGCGCTTTTGCATGTTTGACTAAACCCAATAGCCACTTACTGATTTTTCCACTGATTTTTCCAAATTTTCCACATAATGAAATGCTTAAAGAGTGAACCGTGTCATTCAGAGTGAGTTTGCTGTGAAATGTTTCCTTTTAGAGAGACTTACTCAGAATCTTCTTAATGCTCCCTCACAGAAAGTTACCTGTGGTTATGAATTTCTTTGTGAGGCATCAATAGTTTAAAGAAGGTTTTGGGCTAATATATATCACATACACTGTGAAGAGGTACATGTGGATGTAGTAGAAGAAACTGACCAATTGTTTTCACATGTACCACTATTTTACCATTATACACATGCATATAAACGCTCAGAAGGCACGTGAGGTTCACTGGTGGGTTTGGACAGTAATAAATAAAATAAATAAATAAAATGGCTAAACTTCTGTTTAGACCTCTTGACACCTGGTTCCATTCACCACCATAGTAAAGAAATCTCAGTCCATAATTTTCTTACTGTGAACCATTTATATCAAACCATGACATTGTTTACATCTCAGCCATTAAATTATGTAGCTAATTTTAAACATTGATGGAATTCCCCTTTAAGCAAGACCACAAGTCACAAGTGTGGACTTCAGGACAGTTTGCAAGTCATCAAAAAAGCCCATGCACATGCTCAACCAAGCCCTTTAGCTTAGTATGGTTCTAATAGCAAGACTTTAACTAATAATAATAATTGTCTTTTCCTTTGCTTTCTTGTTTGGCAGCAAATGGAGGCAATAAGTATGATTATATCATTCAGGATCACGAATATAAATGCCTAAAACAGCCGGAAACAACTTCTGTCCACTTTCATATTCAACCTTAATAACTGAGTTTATAGATACATTTCTACAATGTAGCATAATCGCAAAGTGAACATGTGAAAAATATTAATGGAATATATCCAATTATTAGCAAACCAAATCCTTAAATACGCCGTTCTAGTCTGGTCCAGGTTCATCTTGTCTGGCTAATGGAAGGCATCCCCAGACAGCAGTCTGTCACGTCTCAGACTAATTGCTTTTCTCTTCCTGTGTAATTTAATTGATGAGCCTCTTCTTTTTTTCACCTTGAGGTTTGCCAGCCATCAATCTTAAACAGCCACTGAAGTGCTATTTCACCACATTTGCTTAATGATACACATGCTAATGCATAGGGAAATTATTTCTTATATATATATATATGCACACACACATATATAATGAGGAAACAGAAAAAACAAAACCGAAATAAATCATTTCCCTATGCATATATATACACATATATACACACACACACACACACACACA
>JBBJLS010000036.1:11428541-11451041 GCA_037577275.1 Bryconaethiops microstoma
TGAAATCAGCATGAAAAACACTACAAAACCCACATAAACTTATCTCTGATGATTTTGACCTGTTGACCTGTGTCATTAATTTAAAAAAGACTTTTCGTTGAGATTTTGATGGAGTTTCTTTATTTAATTAAATCATTCTTTTCACCAGAGCCAGTTCATTTACATGTAATCGTCTATTCAACTTGTAAATGAGACACAATGCAGGGCAGGCAATCAGCGATGTCTGCAAATGAATCAAAAACACCCCGAATATACACTCATATGAATTTTGTACTTGTGATGTCAGTAAGGGTAAAATAGTTCATCCTTATAATATTTAATTAAAAAAAATCAAATTAAAAAATAGTTTTTGAGGGTATTGATTTATTTCAGAGCGCACTCATTGAGGGACAGTTACAGGGACAGTCCCCCCTGGAGCAAATGAAGGTTAAGTGTCTTGCTCAAGGACACAATGGTAGAAAGTGGGGGTTTGAACCTGCAACTTTGTGGTCATTGGGTTCACAGTGTTTTTACCCACTAGGTTACTAACACCCAAACATGCTTCTCTCCACTGTGAAAGTTTTAGGTCAAACCTGAACGGTTATGGCTTGTTAAGTTGCTCTGGAGAGCAAATCAGTTGGAATGATTTCATTTAAAACTTCACAATTTAATTAAGCATGATTTTTTGCCTGTTCCTGGAATTCCAAGTTAAAAGCACAGTGATGAAAACAGCCTAATTAATTTGGAGGGATAAAGAGAGGCTGGAAAATGGTGTAGAAATGAATAAGGAATGTTTTTGCTGAATTAAGTATCTTCCAATGATTTGTAAAAGTAGCACATTGTATGAACGGTTCTGCATGTTCTTGCTGTCGAGTAATATACTATTCCGTCACGACTGTAAATGCATTCAGCATTTTTTTTTTTTTTAAGTACATCCTCCAGAGTTACAGTCCAGAAGCCTCCAACACCAGCCTAATCCTATAAATTAGGGAGCTGGGTAATAACAAACAGACATCTATCAGTGATAAATCCAGACATTTATCAGAACGTAGTATCTGGTCATGCGTGTGCCTGAGTGTGTTGCATCCCGAGTGCTGTGATGTTTTGTATGAAGTGATCATTTTAATGAAAAACCCCTGTGATGCTGCATTATTTGAGCACATTTACGGAATCAAAATTACAGTAAATAAAGTAAATACTATGTTGTTGTACCAGAGGGCCGGTTAGCAGTCGTTTGATCCATTTATTGGGAACAAAATCAACACGCTGTCCTGTTTGAGAGTGTCATAATGACCAATAAAACTAGGATCTGCAGTCTAAATAAACTGCAAACCCCGAATGTTGGCTGTTTGTGGGATTTGGAGAATCGCTGATACATTCAGGCCCATGAGACAGCAGTAAAGTAAAAAAATAAAACACTAAACAATGAGACTGCTCTCCCTGTTTTTAGTCGTGTTGACTTTTCTTCAGTAAACCATTTTCTTCTTGTTTTTATCGCAGGTCAAAAGTGTTAACCTGTCCGAAGGCGAACAGCTGTCGATCAGAGGGGTTGATGAGGGCGGGGCTTTGCTTTTGCTCGCCAACCAGACCCTGCTGGTGGAGGGTCAGGTGATCCGCAGCCCAACCAATACCATTTCAGTATTCTACCGCTCCTCGCCCGAGGGGGGCATGGGCACGTTCCAGCTTCATTACCAGTGTGAGTCCACACTACACAGCTAAGTTCTGAAGAGCTGTTAAACTGCCCCTGCCTCACAACTTTTAATTGCCTTATTTCCCAGTTGGGTAATTTGCTCGGCTCTCAGTCTGATAGGATCTGCCGACTCCATTAGCTGTGCAATTTTCTCTTACATTCACTCATGTTGTTTTAATAAGGATCTTAGCAGGAAGATTTCTCATTTGAGTTTGTTTTTTTGTGTGGGTCACATCCGACAGTCAGACAATCAGTCAGTCAGACAGTCAATCAAATCAGTCAATCAGACATTTATACAGTCAATCAATCAATCAATCAGACAGTCAGTCAATCAGACATTTATACAGTCAATCAGACAGTCAGTCAATCAGACAGTCAGTCAATCAGACATTTATACAGTCAATCAGACAGTCAGTCAATCAGACATTTATACAGTCAATCAGACAGTCAGTTAGTCAATCAGACAGTCAGACAGTCAATTAGTCAGTCAGTCATTCAGACAGACAGTCAATCAACCAATCAGACAGTCAGTTAGTCAACAAGACAGTCAGACAGTCAGTCAGACAGACAATTTATCAATCAATCAGTCACTCAGACAGTCCGTCAGTCGCACAGTCTTTCAGTCGGACGGTCAGTCAATCAGTCAGTCGGTCAGTGAGTCGGTCAGTGAGTCAGTCATACAGTCATTCAGTCAGTCAGTTAAGTTGTTTTACAGTCGTATAGGAACATGTATGTGGACATGAGAATTGCTTTGTTGCTATGAATGATTAATATCGACAAACAGTGTTCAAAACCGTCTTGTCCAGTGTTCCGGCTGAGCTGTGCTTTGCCCAGACGACCTCACTTCGGGGACGTATCCGTGCTGGATCTGCATCCAGGAGGTACTGCACATTTTTCCTGCCACATGGGCTACCACCTGGAAGGAGAGGCCATGCTCACCTGCCTCAATGCCTCCCTGCCAGTGTGGAGCCAGCGGGAGCCCAGCTGCAGAGGTAAGGGGACGCCCCTGAATTCCCCTTACAGTCCTGTAGACCTGAATAAGATCCAGATGAAAAAACCTGACCTTCATTTAGTAACAATTTAACCTCTAAATGACATCATCATGAGGAAAGTCCTTATACAGGACACTACGATTTGGCCACAGCTGTGATATATATACACAGATAATGCAGTACACTGTCTATCGGACACTGTGGCCGAAACTCTTAGCTCTGAATAGTGTACAGGGATTTTTTTGGAGGTGTAGACGTCAAGATTTTGTGACCTGCGTCATGCACTGGGGCAGCTGGTGCCTAGTGGTTAGAGAGTTGCCCCCGCAATCAGAAGGTTGTGGGTTGGAATCCCAACACTGCTAATGTCATCAAAGTTTTACCCTTGAGCAAGGTACACACTCTGCTCCCCGGGTGCCCCTCGTTGGTGGCAGCCCTCTGCTTCACTTGGTGAATGGGTTAAATCCAGAGAAAGAATTTCACAGTGGTCACACGGTGTGCTGTGCTGTGGTGTGTTCACGCATGACTATAAGGGGTCACTTTACTTTACTTAAATAGGGAGGATGGACGTTAGCCAGCAGAGACCCCTGGTGACCTCAGTGACAAATGAGTAGAAAGATTTGTGGACACATTTTAATGAGACAGGAGACCATGACGATGAGCGGGAGACCACCTTATAGAGCGATACAGCCCCCAAATATCACCTCATTTCTTGGCTGTTTTTCAGCCACAGTGGCTTCCAAGCTGCTGCTATGTCCCCATTATGTCCAGTGTTTTTCTGACTGACTGAGGTTCCCCAGAGGAAATGAAAATTCTTCTCTGTCCAGCCTGTTTCTCCTAGACATAACTGAGCTCAGTTTAACATCAGTGTAAGATTCTGACCATTTTCTCCCATTTCTTAATTTCAACTCCTGAGAAAGAGCCTTATTCTCATCTCAGCTCGATCCCAATTTAAGATCTTAAAATGAAATTTCTTTTCTCTCACTGCTCTGACCTTTGTCTCAGATCATCAGATCTTCAGATAAACTAGAAGATCCAAAATGAACATCTGTATGTCTGTACAACATCTGAAATTTGTCTTAGTGATCAAATTTAAGTCTCAGCTATCAAGGTCAGATAGTTCTGAGATCCATACGGTTGTTAAAGAGAAGAAAACTGAGAAACCGATGAGAACAGTAGAAGAACTTGGATTATTTTCTTTTCCTCCTTAGAGGGAGTTTAGGAGAAACAAGTCAAATATCCAAAAAGGAAGATGATTTATTTCCGATGAGACACAGAAAAAACTGCTGTGAGCAGCAAAATGTCCTTCTGGGTGCATCAAAATGCAGTTAACGTCCGTTGCATGAACGTGACAGCAGCTCTGACGGAGTCAGCAGGAATGAAATAAACCTGTAATATTAGCCTGCCAGCCCATTAACATCATAATGCAGTTTTGTATGATAATAATTGACAATGTTATATAATCGCTCCAAAAAAACATTTCAAGTGATCTTAGGGGCCCTCCGCTGGCCACCGGGACCCTAGTTTGCTTAAGGGTACTTAGTTTGCTTAAGCTTTTTAATTTTTATTTATTACTATTTTGCGACATAGTACTTTGGCTTATTTTTATTTTATTCTATTGGTTTCTCAATTTTGCTGCTCTTAACTTCGTACTGTCCACTTTCTGCCGTTACTAAGCGAATTTCCCACTTGTGGGACTAATGAAGGTTTATCTTATCTTATCTTCTCTCTTTGATTGATTCATTTTAGTTATGCAATTTTCTGATCTATTCAGTGTTTTACATCCAGTTAAACAAGTCCAGTTATGCTGTACTGGAAAGCTGGGACAATCTGGATGCAGTCCCAAAAAAGTGTGAAAGTCATCTACTTCTTTTTACTGAAATGTGCAGTTGGTCAATATTGTTGGAGTATTGCTGATATGTATGATATGCTCAGAAAAGCTTTTTTTCCATGACTTAATTTATACTGGCATAATTTATGACACAATTTAAAGTGAGGACGGCATCATACTAGCATATCACCCACCCGTAACATTACAAAACAGGGAAGGAAACCACATGCTTATGGGTCATTTCCATAATATGTAAATATCTCCCTGTGCAGCTCTGTGTGGGGGAACAGTAAAAAATGCCACAGTGGGCAGAATCCTGTCCCCTTCACCTCATCCGGGCCCCAACAGCACCCTGGACCGCAGCTGCTCCTGGTCCTTGGAGGCTCCGCCCAGTCAGAGGCTACACCTCCACCTGGAGCGGATGGTCCTGGGACCGACAGACAGGTCAATCACGTCTCTGCATGCACTTAATCAACGCTCCTGGCTGTGATGTAGATCTAAACAAGGATCTGTTTTTCTTTCTTCACTGCAGACTTGTTTTGTGGAGCGGTCTGGATGCCGGCTCTGTGGTTCTCTTTGACTCTGGTCAGCGTGGTCCGATCCCGTTCGAGGGAGTCATAAGTGAGGGCCCAGCGGTGCGAGTCCAGTTCATAACAGACCAGCCAAACAACCACAACACCGGCTTCAACATCCGCTATGAAGGTGGGTGGGTCAACTCTGTCCATCGTAATGTTCAGTCTACTTCCTTTTAAAGACAAGTTCCAACATATATAAAAAAAAGTCTACATAATTCAAAAGTTGAGCTGTAAACAGAGTGTGTTCAGAGTGTGTTTGGTGTGAATCAGTTCTTTGTAAAGACTCTGGTGCCTTTACAGTGGAGGTGAACCAGATTTATTTTCTCTCCAAACCCACCGCATGTTTTTGAAAGTTTATATGGGATGTTGATAATCTGAAAAAAATATTATGCTTTATCATATAAGTATTTATAATATGTTATACTATCTTATATATTATGCAAGTCTTACTGTATAAGAAACTTTACTGCCTTGCACCACCCTACATGTACCACCGCAAGAAAAAAGTTCTACTCCTAAACTTTGCCTCAAAAGTTCAGTAAAACATCTTAGGCATCAGGTAACGGATTCATAATTCTCCTTCACTCTGAACAGTTTCTGACTCTGTGAGTTTTTCCAAAGTATAGTGTTTCACACCACACTCTGAAAGACTGATTATGTTCATAATATTCATAACAATTCATAATATTCATCACAAATGTTCATAAATATGATTTATTTATGAACATTTGGATTTGATTATCCTTCTTAGTTTGTCCTTTTCGCTTGTACTTCACTGATGGCTGCTTTATGAGGCCCTGTACCACTGACATGGTTTAGTTTCTGGTGATGGTACGACTGTATCAGGCACAGTGGTGCTGCTGAGGTTGAAACTTGCGAATGTAACCGATAAAAAAAAAAAAACTCATCCGGCTTGGTGGTCAGGAAGCAGCATCTCACTCTCACACACACAGTACAACAGACTGCAGTCTGTAACTATATGGTGTTCCTGTGTTTCTAATGTGTTTGTTTACATTTACGGCATTTAGCAGATGCTCTTATCCAGAGCAACGTACATCAGTGCTTAAGTAGTCTACGTTGGTTCTTCGTACCTGTAAAGCTACACTTAAATCAACACCTGCTTTTTACCAAGTCAGTGCATACATAATGAGTTTACAGTAGAAAAGCCTTAAACTGCGGAAGTCAAACTCAATTAGACTGCTTATTAGGAAGACACACTTTACAGAAACATATCTTTTTAATTCACCATTTAATTTATTCTTCATATTTATGTCTGTTTTGATTCTTTTCTTCTTTTCTTTTTTTTTTATTACTACCCGGTTTCCCTATTTTTCATTTTCTGTTTATTTTTAATTAATTTCTTCTCTTGTTACTTGTGTGGAGGGTGAATAAATAATAAATCTTTTCTCTATGCATAAATAATCAACCTTTTTATTTTTATTATTATGAATAAAAATACATTAGGCATGCAGTATAGAATTAGCCCCATTCTATAATTCTGTCTCTGTGATTCTCCTTGGGCAGCTTTCGAGAAGGGCCACTGCTACGAGCCGTACATCCAGAATGGCAACTTCAGCACCACTGACGCCTCCTACGGGGTGGGGGCTGTGGTGCAGTTCTCCTGTGACCCCGGGCACTCTCTGGAGCAGGGTCCCCCCGTCATCGAGTGCATCAACACGCGAGACCCCTACTGGAACGATACGGAGCCCCTGTGTAAAGGTACCCTCTGTGCAGAAAGCCTTCATGACAGCAAACGTTTCAAATCCGGGCAATAAATCTGCCGCTCATTCCTGCGAGACTAATTACAAGCATAGGATTATGAAGCTCATTTCCAAATATTTGCACTTATCGTCTCATCGCGCCGGCAGATCAGTTTTCTTCCTTCAGGCATTATTTGTTTTATTATTATTTTTTTAATAATATATTACTTTTTTTTATTACTTTTTTTGGGGGGTATTTCTTTTTTTTCTGACAAAATCATCACTTGACACTTGCCTCAAAAAAAAAAAAATTACAGTACTGTGTTACGATGTATCAGCAGCTGTAATGACGGTGAGGCCTATTCATGTTTAAAAAGCGTCTGATTGGTCAGGGAAGAGAGGTGCGTTCTCATTTTGATCGATGATTCAATACTAATTTAATAAAGGCAAATAAAAAATTCTAGAACTTATTATAGAGAGGAAAGTATGTTTTAATTACAATTAATAGAGGAATAGAGGAAAACTCATTTAAAACCAGAATTTCAAAGTAAGGCCCCAAACTCATATTCTAGTAATGAGCTGGAATGTAAATGGATCTGTTCTGTCCTTTTTGTTTACTTGACAGCCGTTGTATGAATGTCAAACAGTGAAAATGACAGTTTTGACAGTTGAATGTAAATTTGAGAGAAACTGCAAGTGCATAGAGACTTTTCTCACTGCCCGTCTGCAATTATCTCTCACAAAATCGGCGGCAGAATTCACAAAGAAAAGGCAATATTTGAAGCAGCTGCCTAGAAGAAGGCAAAAGACAAACAGACGGGCTGTTAATTTAGTTTGCTTGCTTTCTCTATGCAGCTCTGTGTGGGGGCGACCTGTCTGGACCCAGTGGGGTCATCCTGTCCCCAAACTGGCCCGAGTGGTATGGGGAGGGCGAGGACTGCAGCTGGAGGATTCATGTCGGCGAGGACAAGCGTGTCCTTCTGGACGTGCAGCTGTGGGTTTACATTCTCTTTACTGGAATGGCCTGGTTGTGGATAAATAAATTGTATAAATGTTAATAATCATCAGCATAACAAAAAAAATTTTAACCTGTCACTGTTTTGGGGTTAAAAGGAGGCAGTATAGTAATACACACCAATCAGCCACAACATTACAGAACTTTGATGATCTGGTTCCAGTGTCTTCTGTTGGAGGCGGGGTGAGTTATTATATTTGGCAGGTGAAATCGATGTTGGAAGCAGAAGTGGGCGAAAGGCTCTGAGACATTTTTGAAAAGAACCGAACTGTGATGACCGGACAACTCAACATCTCCAACACGGCAGGTCTTGTGGGTGTTTACCAGTGTGCAGTGGTCAGAACCTAACAAAAGTGCTCCAAGGAAGGAGAGCCATCGACAGGGTCCGGGGCACCCAGCCCATCTGGTCTGATCCCACAGAAGATCTGCTGTAGAACAACTTCTGAAGAAGTAACACCTAAAATGAACATCGGGACTGGACCATGGAGCGATGGAGGAAGGCAGGTTGGTTTGATGGATCACATTTTTTTCTACATCATATGGACAGCCATGTGTGTGTACGTGTGTGTCACTTACCTGGGGAAGATGCAGGACCAGGATGCTCTGTGTGAAGAGGACGAGGCAGTGGAGGCAGTGCGATGCTCTGGGTGATCTTCTGCTGGAGAACTTCGGGTCCTGCATTCATGTGGACTTTACTTTGACACCTAAACACTGCAGACCAAGTTCAGCCCTTCATGGAGATGCTGTTCCTAATGGAAGTTCCTCTTTCAGCAGGATGATCCCTCCAAGACTTCAAACGATGGAACCCTTGGAGGAACATCAGAAAGAGCTCAAGATTCTTCCAGATTCCCCATATCTCAATCTGCCTGAGCTTCTGGGGGATGTGCTGGACAAACTAGTGCGATCCATGAAGAAACCACCTCACAGCTGACAGGACTGAAAAGACCTGCTGGTGTAGAACCACAGAGGTCTTGTGGAGTCCAGAGCTTAATGTGTCAGAGGGGGAAACACATGATATTAAGTAGGTGGTTATAATTTTATGGCTGATTGGTGGTACTTAAGGACATTTTCACAATACACAGTAATTTGACCAGTGGTGTCCAAGCCTTTGGTTGCAAATTGTATCATCATACTGCCCACCCCTGAACCCCTGAACCCATACTGGTGCCCAACTCATGTCCTGACTCATGTGGTCCTGATGCTGTATTAGTCAGTGCATTCAAGTTGAGTTATTTTCCTGCTGAACAAACTGTGGGAGTCAATGAGCTGATGGAAAACCTTTCTCTCTGTCCAGTCTGAACCTCAGTGACAGCGATATGCTGACCATCCTGGATGGGGATGAGGTGACCACACGCATCCTGGGCCAGTATGTGGGAGGTACCAGCCCATTTAAGCTGTCCTCCACCACCCCTGACCTCACCATCACCTTCCATTCTGACCCAGCCGGCTTGGTCTTTGGCAAGGGAGAAGGATTCATTATCAACTACATGGGTAGGAGGACAAAATCTTATCTTACCTAATGTTATCTTACCTAACATACATTCAGGGACTGGAGCTTATCCTGGCACTCAAAGGGGTGAACGGTTGAGAAACACCATGGACAGGTCCCTAGTTCACACACACACACACACACACACACACACACACACACACACACACACACACACACACACACACACACAGACAGTCACACCTAGGGGCAGTTTATCATCTCCAGTCCAAATGACATGGAGCTCTTTGGACTGTGGGATTAAACCAGAGAACCTGGCAGAAACCCACACAGTGCCCTAGGTAAGATTTACCCATGTTCCATGTGCAGCTGGCCACATAAATGCAATAAAAACCTGATCTGCATGATTTTACCATGCAAATCCAAGATATTTCATTCTGGGAATCTTCTGAGATGGTGCTGTGCCTGAAATTCAGTTCTGTGCTATTATACATTTTCTAAGATCTAAAGGGTGAAAAGCTCCAGCTTCAGACTTTTGTGATGTTTAGGCTGTAAAGAGCTGTTGTATGTAGGTTTTTTCCTCAACTGTGATTCATTTTCACTAACGATGTAGCTCATTTTGGGGAGAGTAAAGATGTTCGTTTGTGGCCTGAAGAAACTTACACTGAGCTCATTTGCATCTCCAGTGTGTTTCAAAAGGCCTCCTGAAGTGCTTGAGCTTTCAAATGATAATCCTTCTCCGCGCATCATGGTCATATTCAGAACTGACTGTTTCACTTACAAGGTTAAATATGGAGAAACACCTTGGACAGATCACCAGTCCAATGCAAACACACACACACACACACACACACACACACACACTCTTAGGATCAGTTTATCATCTCCAGCCCACCTGACATGCGGGTCTTTGGACTGTGGGAGAAAACCAGCGATCCTGGTGGAACCACATAGACACAGGGAGAACACACAGTCACACATAGAGAGCCCTGACCATCTCACTTAGGAATCATGCTATGAGACAACAGCACCACCTACTGCACAATCTCGTGCCCATATGACTATGAAACAGAAATTAATAAAAAACAACCAATTTTCAGCTTTTCATGCAAATTTATTTAAATGTGTTGTCACTGTGAAATCACATTGTTAAAGTAAAATGGTCGATTCAATGGCAGAAACAGACACGTTTTGCCTCTGCAATGAAGTATTAAAGCATGTACTGTCCATTTTGCATGTTTGCCTTAATGAATATGCCGTTTGGAGCCTTTCTTCCAAAAGTTGCAGAACTTCTTTGCAAAAAGATCAGTTAAGCAGCTCCAGTGCAGTGTACTAAGGCTAAAAATAACTCAGAAGACGCTGAGTGATGAGTAAGGAAGTGGGGGGATGGGTAGTCACTTCTGTCACGGTATTCTTACTCTTAAGCCTGATAAATGTAGTGCTTTTAGTTTCAAAATTGTAAAAATGAAACATGTAGCTCATGCATCACTAAGGGGATCAAACATAGAGGTTTGTCTGCAGAGAAAAGTCTTAACTTGTTTTAACCTTTAACACCCCCCCCGCCTCCGCCACTGCTTCCTTTGGCCTCTTTTTTCCATGCTGCTTGCTTCTCATCTCTTCCTCTCTGTAACTTCTCGTACCTCCGCCCTCATTTGGATTTTGTATCACTCCCACGGGAAACACAATCAAATACAACCTTACATATGCTTACACACACAAATATTCACTGCACATTGATTTAAATAACCAGTGACACACACGCACACACGCACACACACTGGACCCCTGTGTATTTGTAAACTCACTGACTGCAGCTCAATGACAACTAATCCCGTCCCAAAGGAAAACCTGAGTCGCTTCTAAAAGTTTGATGGACAGTTGTCCTCACGCACTTCGCAGTTATGTTTGACACTGAAAGGAAGCCATGCTCATCTGCTTTTTCCAGCAGATATTCATTTTAAACAAGACTTCAAAGGGAATTTTACTGTAACAAAGCCTCATACACACTATGGCCAAATGTGGACACCTGACAGTCACACACATTTGAGCCTGTTGGACATCTCATTACAAAACCATGGGCGTTAATATAGAGTACACCTATTACAGATATTACAGTCTCCACATTTCTGGGAAGTCTTTCCACAAAATTGTGAAGTGTGTCTGTGGGAGTTTGTGCCCCTTTTATCAACCGAGCATTTGTGAGGCATCGCTGTTGAGTGGGAGGTCTGGTTCACACTTGACGTTGAACTTCACCCTAAATGCGTTCAGTTAAGTTGAGGTTAGGACTCCCTGCAGGTCACAGGAGTTCCTCCAGACCAAACTGTTCAAACTATGTCTTTATGGAGCTTGCATTTTGCCCGGGGCACAGTCATGCTGTTTGGACAGTTTGAATGAGGCAACAGAGGATCACCACTGGGATTCTCTGCTCCTAGAGTTTCTCCAGCTGTTAATGGTCATTTTGGACCATTTCTATTGGTTTATTATGAACCAAGTGCAACTGCCATTTCAAATACGATCATTTTTTTGGATTAAGGCTTAGTTTTGATTTTATAAATTGGTCTTTGATCCTTGTATTTGTTATTAAAGGTTTGATTTAAGAGCAAAGACTGAAACAATTTAATAATCAAATGATCAACATTTTGTTTAGTAATTCATACTGGCTGGATTGCACTTCCTCTTTATTTTTAGAGGTGTCTCGCAATGATTCCTGCCCAGACCTGCCTGAGATCCAGAACGGCTGGAAGACCACATCACATGCGGCGCTGGTTCGGGGGGCACGGATCACCTACCAGTGTGACCCTGGTTATGACTTGGTGGGCAGAGAGACCCTGACGTGTCAGCTGGACCTGAGCTGGAGCACCCAGCCACCCTTCTGTGAGAAAAGTGAGTCTGAAATCTATGATACAATCAGACTCTGGATTTCCTGCATGAGGTCTAAAGCTTGTGCATTAAAGCGCATTAAATCCGTATAGAATGAACTATATAGAAACCACAGCCCTTTGTACACAGACTCATAAATAATCAGACAGTAGGCTTCTCAGATGTTTCTCAGCCAGCTGTGTGGTGCTGCATCATTTGTCCATGCACAAGAGAGCTAACGTGAGCTACCAGGTCGAGAGTTGATTCTACATATGGCTGAGGAACATCCAGAATAGATTCTGCTTGTGTTGTCTCTCAACATGAGGACCAAAGATGCCAGTGGCAATAGAACAGGCCATCATGAAATAGAAAAAGATAGAGCGTAATCAGATGTTTAGTACCTTGTTAAGAAGCCTGAATCCACTGACCACCTAAGGTCACAATACTGAATGAATGAATATTTTCATTCTTGAAAAAAGCCATGAAACAGATCCAGACCATTATCCAAGACGCAGGGACAGATCAGAGTAATATTTCCATTTATTCTTTATCTAAGCTGCTTGTCCTAACCAGGGAGGTGAGGCTGGTTCTGGAGTCTGGAGTCATCAGCACTCATAGGGGTAAAAGGTGAAGAAACACCCAATATAGATTACCAGTCCATCACACACAACCCAACTCCACCACACACACAGCCTGACCTAGGGGCTGTTTATCATCTCCAGTCCACCTGAAATGTATGACACCTAGCAGAAACCCACACAGTGCTCCATTTACAGCTGGCCACATAAATGCAATAAAAACCTGATCTGCATGATTTTACCATGCAAATCCAAGATAGTTTCTTCTGGGAATCATCTGAGATGGCAATTATGCATTTTCTAAGATTTAAAGGGTGAAAAGCTCCAGTTACAGGCTTTTGTGATATTTGGGCTGTAAAGAGCTGTTGTATGTAGGTTTTTGAACTGCGATTCATTTTCACTAACGATGTAGCTCATTTTGGGGAGAGTAAAGATGTACGTTCGTGGCCTGAAGAAACTTACACTGAGCTCATTTGCATCTCCAGTGTGTTTCAAAAGGCCTCCTGAAGCGCGAATGATGATCCGTCTTCAGTGCATGTTGGTCGTATTCGCAGTTGGCAAATTTCACATTCAGATCCAATCAGTCCAAGACGCTTCGGGGAAAGATGCATCAGTTAAACCCTACCTGTGTCTTTCCTGGCAGTTATGTACTGTACGGATCCAGGCCACGTCGAACACTCCGTACGGACACTCTCCGACCCTAAACTGCTGGTGGGCACCACCATTCAGTACAGCTGCAACCCAGGCTTCATTCTGCAGGGCGGCGCCACTCTAACCTGCTACGGCCGGGAGCCTGGGACTCCGGTGTGGACCTCCCGCCTGCCGCGCTGTGTCTGTGAGTTCTGAAGGCCGAAAAATGTTGTACATGAAATAAACTTCAGTTCGGTTCTAAATTCTCCTTAGTTGCTTGTATCTCCTCTTCTACAGCCCACAGTAATATATTATTTATACCAAGCATTTCGGTATATAGGGTATATACATAGGGTATTCATATTGAGCTTTTTTTGTTTTTGTTCTTATTTACATCTTATTTACATTTTATATTATTTTGTTCTTGTCTCTGTGTCTCTGTGTGTCTTTGCAGTCATTACATAAGCAATTTCCTCCGGGATCAGTAAAGTTTTCTGATTCTGATACCTTTCTCTCACTTCTTCGTTCTCATCCTAGCGGAAGAGGCGGTGTCTTGCGAGAATCCCGGTCTTCCAGACAACGGCTATCAGATCCTGTCTAAGAGGCTGTATCTGCCTGGAGAATCCTTGACCTTCATGTGCTATCAGGGCTACGAACTCATCGGCGAGATCGCCATCAAGTGCATCCTGGGGAGCCCCTCGTTTTGGAGTGGACCACTGCCGCTGTGTAGAGGTAAAGAGGTTCTAAACAACACTGCAACACTGTGAACCGTGTCTTCTTTCCACAGCACTGACCTCTCTCTCTTTATAGCCAACCACGAATGCTCTGGCAACCATGCTTTAGAAGGTAAATCTCATTACTGCAATCTTCCTGTCTTCTGTGACTAATTACCAATCCATCATCGCAAGAATTCATTACAAGATCATTTCTCAAGCAGATTACATTAACCAAGAGGCCATGTGTGTGTTTTCCGTTTGTTTGTTTGCTTTAATTGGAACTATTAAGAGCTATAACAAGGTCTCGGAGAGGATGTGCTCCATTTCTGTCATTGATGTCTTTGACCGATGTGCTGCGTCTCCGAGTTCTTTCGGCCTTTGTTAATGTGTCGTGTTCCTCTAGTGGCCGAAGCCACAGCAGAGTCATCTCTGGACGGGGGAAGCATGGCTCTGGCGATCTTCATACTAGTACTGCTGCTCTCTGTCCTGCTTGGAGGCACCTACATCTATCTCACAAGGTCAGCATGGCTCCACAAGAGCCCTTTCCACTGTTTTAACCATTAAAACTCAAGAGTGTAAGAAAAATCTGATTTCAACTAATAAAAACAGTGGAAAACAGCCTAAAACTGCTGTTTGTTTTCCTACACGCTCGCCGTTTGCTGCTCTTTTGCTCGCCCGCTCTCCAGACCCCTCCCTCTGTGGGTTTTCCCCCACTCACTTGTGGGCGGAGACTATTTAGAAAATATTCACGGCTTCAAAGATTTTGTGTTTCTTTTGTTTGTTTTTAAGGCCTAAAATGAAAGACATTTGGGCATTTTTGTTCTTTATGGGCATTTGCGTTTGACATTTTTAAAACCTCAGTAGTGGTGATTATTATTACATGTAAAATAACACAAACCAGGGGACTTTCCATAAAAGGAACTGTTTTGCCATATGACGACAATTTACAATTTGTTGCACTTCAGGCACGAAAAGGGTTTTAAGGGTTGAAAGCTTGGTTCGCCAATTTGGTTTTTGTAAACTTCCTAAAAAGGGTTATGAGCTGGTTGGAGAAATGAAACCAATGCTTTTTGCCATCTGATTTGGAAAACTGTTGGAAAAATGCAGTAAAACAGATGGTTTTGAGACTTGTCATGACTGTTCGACCAATTTTAGGTGTCGATATCACTCCAACCTGCGCCTGCCCCTCATGTACCCGCACCCATACAGCCAGATCACTGTGGAGACGGAGTTCGACAACCCTCTTTATGAGACTGGAGGGGTGAGTATAGTGGAGAACCACATTTACTGCCATGTGAACATTACTAGAATTTAATATCTAAATAAATATCTGACTTTTATTCATATCAAATGACATCTTTTATTCATATCCTACTTTAATTGGGACAAACTATGTAAACACAAAATCAAAATACTGATGTGTTTTGTACACATTGTGTACGTCTGTGTTCTTTGGGCTCAGTTTGATTGCAGGTTATTTTATTTGTTTTTAAAACATATAAGAAATTGCAACATTTTACACACATTTGTTTTGGAAATTTGATATTGAGGACACTGTAATATGCAATTTTATCGAGTTCAGAGCCAAACAGTCTCCACAGACAAGCCCTGGTAGAAGATCAGGTCGTACAGACTGTACTCAGTAATACTTGACCTCACTGTCAGAGGATGCAGACTTTGCCACAAGTCTGTTTTTAATCTTTCTATAAGGGCTATTTTTGTGAACGGGAAGTGTAGAGAAACAGCAGTGGTAGATCACACCAACTCGCGAAGAGCTAAAACGTCTGAAGGTCATTTACTTTTCAGCCATGTATTATACCTCTTCAGAATGCCTCTTCTTTATACCTTTTAGTAAACCTTTTGGGCAATGCTGGGCAACGATTACAAGTTTTTATCATGAGTAATCACATTGTTACACACAAAATTCAAACTTCAATAATTAAATAAAAAATAATGTGTTAAATTGCCCAGCCATACTTTGTGTACCTCTCTAGTATACCTTTTAGCATCCCTTTAATACATCTCTTTAGTATACTTTAGTGTAACTGTCTTTACTATACCTTTCTTTAGTATACCTCATACCTCTTTAGTATGTCTCTCTATTATACTTCTTTAGTATACCTCTTTAGTATATATCCTTATTATAGAATATTAGTGAGGTCAAGTGCTGATGTTGGAACATTGCTGTGAGGGTTTTGCTGAATTCATGAGAGCCCTAGTTAGAGCATGAGAGCCCTAGTCAGGTCGGGTTCTGATGTCGAAGGAAAAGTTTGGGATTACAAACTTCACTCCAGCTCTTCCCAAAATGTACTGGATGGTGCTTTATCACACCAGAGAACACGGTTCCACGGCTCCACAGTCCAGTGCCCGGGGCTTTATACTCCTCTAGCTGTCACATGGAATTGAGAATGGTGACTTTAGACTCATGTCGAGATTATACAAGCTGTGTGTGTGTGTGTGTGTATGTGTGTGTGTGTGTCTGTGTGTACAGTTGAATGCCTGAGAACTCACTCATTAGAAGGGGTTAGTAGTCTGGAACTCATAATAGATAGATGTTACTAAGTATCCAAACAGCATTCGAATAATTTTTCATCCTTGTTTTTGTTTTCTTTCGTCTTTTTTGCAGGACACGAGAGAATATGAGGTGTCAATATAAGGAGAGCTGCTCCTGCGGACTCATTCTCAGATGCAGCCCCCCCCACACACACACACACCCCTGTTTCCAGCCCTGAGAGGACGTGATGTAAATAGCTCCTGACAATTCCACTGCTGTCCCACCTCCCCAACCTCCCAAATCTGCAGCCTAATCAGGTCTAGAGGGAGACGGAGACGGAGAGAGAGAGAGAGAGAGAGAGAGAGAGAGAGAGAGAGAGAGAGAGAGAGAGAGAGAGAAGCGAAAAGAAAGAGGCTGTGTAGCAGGGGTTGGAGAGGAGGTGAATCATTGAACAAGTGACTGTGGTTTTACCATGTGATTTGAACATTATGCACTTAAACGCAGGAGGTTTTCATTTAACAAGGACTGTGTGTATATGTGTGTGCGTGCGTGTGTGTGCGCGCGTGTGCCCGTATTTGAGCATGTGTGGTGTGTGTACGTGTTTGAGTGTGTTTGTGTGCGTGTGTATGTGTGAGTGAATGTGTGTGCGCGTGTGTTTGAGTGAGTGCGTGTGTGTGTGTGTGTGCGTGTATGTGGAATGCTTATTGCTCGAGAATGAGCCCAAGAAAGCTGTGAAAATGGAAATGTCAGTCGACTGTCTAACACTGGAGTAATTGCTGTTCTTTGTTCACTTACACACCCGTGTGTGTTTGTGTGTGTGCGCGTGCTGGTGTGTGTGTCTGTGACCCGACTTCCTGCCTGCTGTCATTTTTAAGGCTTTGTACTCAAACCAGTTTGTAGTGCAGGTTTTAAGGTAGTACGCCCTCCCCACCTCCCCCCAACGCGAGAGATGTCTCACCCCAGCAGAGAAGCAGACAATGTATTTATTTTTGTTGTAAATGTAAATGTTTTTGTTTTTATTTTTCTGCTGATTTAATGTACATTTGCTTTTGATTTTGGAATTAAAGATGAGGGTTCTCCCCGAGGAGGTGTTATAAAATAAAAGCGCTGGTAGTCTTTCGTAACAGTGTCGTCTGTGAAGTCGTTTGTGAGCGATCTCTCGATCAGGATCTCAGACTGAAATCGAAAGCCTCATCCCGTGCAGAAATGCGGTCGCCTTCCAGCTCACACCTACCCACCCACTTCCTGGAACTGTTTTTACTTTATCTGAGCTGGTCTGAGAAATGTGCTCACTTCACCCTTTCTGACACGGCTGAGGGACACGGACCGCTGCGAACATGCAGCTGCAGTTCAAACACACTGCCAGGTCTCATGTAAGTCTCATCTATACATCTTTAAATTGGGCTGTAAACAGGCTCTTTAGGTGGGTGTGATGTCACAGAACCTACTGGTAAGGTATAAAACACCTGTATTCTGATTGGCCACCGGCACTTGTGGCCTTTATCTCTTATCAGATGTTTGGATGGGTAGACAAGCTACAGGAAGTCTTTCAGACTCAAACTGCACAGATATCCTGTCTGTAACTTCAGCACAGACCCATGGTCTCCTGATGAATCTGGAGGTTTTAGCTACACCTGAAAACACTCAGGACAGTCAGGTTGTCAGGATAGTCAGGATAGTCAGGTCAGGTAGTCAAGGTGGTGAGTGTAGTCAATATTATCAGGGTAGTCAGGATGGTCAGAGGAGTCAGAATGCTCAGGGTACTGAGCATGATCAGGTAGTCGGGATGGTTAGGGTAGGCAGGAAGGTCAGGGTGGTCAGGATAGTCAGGGAAGTCAGGATGGTTAGAGTAATCAGGACAGTCAGGATGTTCAGGATGATCAGGGTGGTCAAGTTGGTCAGGACAGTCTTAAACACATGCACGAGAACTTCTTTATTCATCCTTGACAGTGATTAAAAATAGTCACCACTTAAAACAGGAAGTCAAGCTGATCCCCCAGTTTCAAAGAATTTCTTTGCTGTGCTTTTACTCTCTCTGTCGTTGTGGAAGATGATTCTCACGTGATCATGGAACCATGCAATATCATAAAAATGTTAAAAATGAAGGCACTTTGGATTATACAGAATGGCATGATGTGCTATAGCTGGCTCCATATTAATATAGGTTAACTGAGAAAGTTATTAATAACTGAGACCCTCCTTCTGGAGATCTACTTCCCTAAAGGTCAGCTAATTAAGGACTCATTAGATGGAGGTGAGGTTGAAGTCTTCAGGAAGGTGGATCTCCAGGAGCAGGGTTGGTCATCACTGCACTGCACTGATAGTGAAGGTTCACATTTCACAAGTGGTGCCTAAAATTTGAGGTAGAGAGAGATTTGTATAGGCAGGATAAATATGTATATATAAATACACACACACACACACACACACACACACACACAGGGAGATGTTTTTCTTTGCACAACAACAGGCTGTGTGTGTGTGTTTGTGAGCAACGGTTCTGAGGTTTCTAAATCTTGAATGTTGGTAAAACATTTAAAGATTAAATCAAAAATATGACTCTGAACCAAAAGAACCTGCTATACCACTAAACCCAACATCAGATAAACAGCATTTCAACAAAAATGCAAGCTTTGATCTCAGAGATAATCAAGCTCCAATACTGCTTCAGAACTGATAAACCACGATTTCATAGCCTGAAAATTTGAAATACTGAGTTGTTAGTAATTCTGTGTAATTTTCCATGAAATAAATGTTTTGTTTTTTTCTGATGCTGAAGAATAATTTGTCCTTAAAGACCATTTTTGACTGGAAATGTATACATTTATTAAATGTTTATTAAAGGCTTAAATCACTGTATTGATTATCAGAAACATTCTGAACGGTCCTGTAAACACTGAACTAAACTCTGACACACTGTAAAAACAGGCACACAGATGAGGACCCAACTAACAGGAGCAGCAGGGCTCCGTCCCAAACGGTTCTCTGCTCCCTACATAGTGCACTTACAATACAGACTCCTGCACACAAACAGTGTAAAACATGTCTAATTAAAGAGCCGCTGGAGATTCAGCCATGTGTGAAAAACTCCATAATGGTCACACTGGCCACTACATTGGTGTAGAAACTGGAGTTTTATAACTAACACAGCGGCCCCTATAGGAAGTAGGGAGCTGTTTGAGAGACAGACATTAGTTAACAGGGAAAAAGACTAGTTTGGATTAGTATAAGATACTAAAGGGTACGGTAACAGTATCAGTATCGACTTGAAATCGTGGCACACCTAGTTAAATATAAGATTATAACTGAATGAACAAAACCAAACAAAAACATGGTGTTATTTTAGTGTTCAGACTTTTTACAGCATGTATTCTAACACAGTGTGTGTCGATCTCATGCTACAGTAGTGATAATGCAAAAATGTTTAATATAGTGTGACAGCTGTTCCAGACGTTTACAATGTAGCACACCTACGTTCACAGGCTTACAGTTTCGATGGACCTCGATGAGCAGAGGGGTCATGTGATGCGATGCGGTTGTCAGTCCGACGGGGAGTCACGCTGCTGCTGTGTGTGTTCGGACTCTACATGTTTACAAAAGTGCTGCACCCGTTGTTCATCTGTTGGGGCAGCCCGGCCCTCGTCCGCAGGGTGTCGGTCCTGGTTCAGGCCGGAAATCGGACGCAGTACCGTTACAGCCAGCAGTCCCCTGTGGTTTTTGTGGGCGGGGTCCCCCGCTCCGGGACCACTCTGATGCGGGCCATGCTGGACACCCATCCGCTTATCCGCTGCGGGGAGGAGACGCGAGTCATCCCGCGGCTGCTGGGATTGCGGCAGGCCTGGAGGAGGCCCGGTGCGGACCGCCAGAACCTGGAGAACGAGGGCATCACGCAAGAGACGCTGGATGCTGCCACTACGGCCTTCCTGCTGGAGATCATAGCTCGCCACGGGGAGCCCGCACAGATTCTCTGCAATAAGGATCCGTTCACGCTGAAGAGCTCAATCTATCTCTCTAATATCTTTCCCAAGTAAGTGACTCAGCAGGGAAGACTTTTCATAGAGCAGCTGTTCCTTCAAGTCAGGCCAAGCAGGCCCGGACATGCAGGTTGGGCTACGGCCTCACATGTTTTGTGAATCGCTCCGTATCTCTAAAATAATAATAATAATAAATCATTTTAAATAGCCTACAGGAACTTTCAAGAAGATAAATCCATACAACACTGACCTCCAGCTTCAGAGCAGCTCCTACAAAGGACAGCCGTCCTGATCCGGGCGCTGAGTGACGTCCACACCTTTACTTTAGGGTGATTAAACTCAGGCTCAGCCAGGCTGTTGATTCCTTTAAATAAATAAACTTGATTTTCATAGACCATGGTTTTATTTACACTAATTTAGTCTACTTTTTTAAAAATCTGCAGTTCAGGTTCTATTCCACCTTATAGGGGGCAGCAGAACCTCACGGCTGCTCGATTTAAAGTGGCAAACTAAACTTCAAGCGAGCCATTATAGAGAGATTATGACCACAGGGGGGCGCGGTTTCCTCCTGTATGTGATGGCAGGAGCATGTGTGGCGTGTTTATGGTGATTAAAGGAGCATCATGTCAAACAAGGCAACCGGTGTCCCTGCCTGTGTCCTTTAAAGAGACCGATGTAGAAGGGAAACAAGAGAGAGGGGAGCATTTCTGGGTGCTTGTGGGTCAAAAAGGTCAAGAACTCATGAAGGCCATTATACTTTGTCATAAGTCTTTATCCAATGTAATTTATATTATTACTTCGTTATCGCCTATAAATGTCCTTTGTACTTTCTACCACTATCCCATTGGCTCTCAGCCCCTTTTTATGTTCCTTGTGTTTTCAGTTCCAAGTTTATTCTCATGGTGAGAGATGGCCGGGCTTCAGCGCACTCCATGATCTCCAGGCGGGTGACCATTGCTGGCTTTGATATTTCCAGCTACAGGGACTGTCTGACAAAGTGGAGTCTTGCAATCGAAGGGATGTTTATGCAGTGCAGTCTGGTTGGGCCCGGCCGCTGCCTGACCGTTCGGTATGAAAATCTGGTCCTGAGGCCGCGAACCACGATGGTGAGGATTTTGGAGTTCCTGAATGTTCCATGGCATGAGGGAGTGCTTCACCATGAGTTAGCCATCGGGCAGCCCGGAGGAGTTTCCCTGTCTCGGTCAGTCGGCAGCCTTAATAGGACATTTATTGATTCATTTATTAACATTAATAGTAGAAATACTCTTTAAAGACCTGTAAAACCAGTATGTTATGCAATACTGACGTCACCAGTGGAGCACATTTCCCAGACACACTGTGGAACTGGTTTTCAAGTGTCCCCGAATGTGCCCACTCTAAGTGTCCCCTCAACGAATGTACATTTTTCTTAGGAAATATAGAATCCAAAATTTAACTGAGACCATAATATTCTTTTATTTGTATTTATTAATGACTTGATTCTGTATTTATGGCATTAAAGACTATCAAATGTCTGAGCATTTTTGAGGACAAATATTTAAATTTGAATCTGCCACCTGTCTCGGACATGTGTATCTATGATTAAAAAAGAAAAAACTTTAACTGTCATATGTCTATATATGTTATAAGAAGGTTTTTGAGGATCCACAGTGTGACTTAGTCATGTGACCCGTACTTGAAACCTGAGCTAATATTGATAGCTTCTTTTCTATAAAGAGGGTGTTTTTTTTGCGTATATGCTGATTTGTTGTTTCTCCATTCTTTAGAATTGAGCGCTCCACAGATCAGGTGATCAAACCGGTCAACCTGGAGGCGCTAAACCGCTGGGTGGGCCACATCCCAGCCGACGTCCTGGAAGACATGGAGAACATTGCTCCGATGCTCAGAAAGCTGGGCTATGACCCAAGTGCCAACCCCCCAGATTATGGCCAGCCAGACCCCGAAGTGATCAATAATACAGAGAGGGTAAGATGGCCTATAGTATAGAGGCAGTTGTTAAATAATGTGCATTAAAAATGAT
>JBBJLS010000036.1:11456041-11474023 GCA_037577275.1 Bryconaethiops microstoma
CTGCCAGATGAATGTAATGTAATGGCCTTGCGGTCTGGACTCCCAGCTGGACTTGCTCGACCTGAACTCCTGCAAGAAAGGGAGTCTATACTCTATTAGAAACAGCCTTCAAGTTGTCTGTGGTCGTCTCTTTTCGTCGTGCTTCAAGTTTGATGCAACTCTTTGGTTTGTAATATTCAGTTATTCAAACGTTACGTACGGAACATGTTGAGAAACGGAGTAATGGAGAAACGCTTCATTACTGTCAAAGGACAAATGCAACTGTTGCCGAACAAGACTGTTCTGTGGTGGACACACTTTTTGTTTAATATCTTGATCTTGTGAACACCTCGATGGTCAAAAGGCTGCAGAGGGTGAGTTGTTCAAAGACGTTTTTAACAGATTCTGCTTGGACCACTGACCAGACCAAAAACAGGCAACCTAGACAGTTTTCAGTTTTATCTTGAGGTTTATCGTGGTCCAGACAAGAATCACATATGTCAAAACATTTATATTCTGATAACATTTGTCAACACTAAAATTGTTACGGACTTAAAAAGGTCCTAATCTGTAGTATCTTGGTGTGCTGAACACGAATATGACCAAGAAAAAATTGTATTCTCATTTGGAAGATATTTCATATAGTTCATTTTCTCTCTATATATTCACTTTATAAATTGATCCAGTAGGACTGTAACATCCTAAATAAGCCTTGAATGATGTAATATTGTATCACATTGCATAATACCATCATGCACACATCATCCAGAGCTTATTGCATCATTTCCTGATGCAATGCAGTACTTCTGATGCAGTCAAGATATGCAACAATGGAACAAAGGTACCAGGGAAAATGGTCCACTACCATGCAGCCTGACTACTGCTGGACACCCAGAGATGCTCCTGAACAGCTGTACAAGAGACAGGCAAAGAAATATATGAAGTAGTCCATGACTTGATTTTTTACAGGTATTAACCGTAGGCCTATTACTATTGGCATGTGATGTAAACAATAATTATTGCTGATTACAAAAAATCTAGAGCCAATTTTGCATTTTGACTGTCATATTCGTGTTGACCACATAAAAATTGATGAGAAATTACTAATTTTATTTCAGTAAAATGACTTTTGTAAAAATGTGTTGCGTTAGATGAAAAATTGTGTTAGATGACTGCACATTTTTGGCATCTGAGTGAAAACCAGGGAAGTCTAATCTTCTCCACAGAGGGCCAGTGTCGCTGTAGGCTTTTTTTTTTTCTTTTTTCTCAGCAAGCAGGAGCTGTTATGTTCACGCTCGCCACAAGAGTGCATTATGTTAATGTTAGGTGATGCATCAAGTTCAATGGTGCTGAGAGCGTCGTGTTTTGCCTGATCGATGTTGACTGTGTAATTACTTGGGTCTGAGCGGGTTTCCGAAGTGTGTGTGTGTTTTTGGAGTTAAGGATAAGTTAACGTCACCACGCGTCGGTGTGTTTTCTTTTGCAAACACAACAGGAGCCTCAACTGATCAAGAAGCGTGAGATCGAGTGGTATTAGGCGAGCTCCTGAATGGTCAGAATGAAAACCTGCTGATGTGAGCAGTTAAGCAGGAATCCAACCATAGTGATTTCCGACTGTAACCGTAAAGTCTGCCCTCATGTCCTCTTCATCACATGATTCCATTATCGGTCTGCACCCTGTGTCTCTTTATTGAACAATGAATAAAACGACCTCAGCAACTCCGCACACCACACAGAGATGGGATTTGGGGGAAATGGGTCAGTTTGAGTGATCAGATCATGTTGAACAAGTGAGTTATTATGACACCCGATTCAACCACAATTCAACGGCTGACGCGTTCACCCGTTAAAAGCCAGGCCTGTTCCTGCAGCCGCCCTGATGAGGCGTCATGTGCTCTCAGAGTGAGCGGGAATCCGTCCATGCCTGTAATCCATTTGGAGCATAGAGAATCCATCAGCATCCTCAAACAGCCCTTTTTCAGGACGCGTCACACTACAGAGTCAAAGACTGTCCTGAGGGTCTGGAAACCGTGAATGTGTTCGCTTGTGTCATTCGCCATCATTCGTATTGGATTTTGGATCTATGATCACATGAAAGCTCTGCAAAAAGCCAGTCTTCTGATGTCTTAATTTGCCTTCACCCAGTTTGACTTTTGACGCTTTAACGATGTGTTACACTATGTAGGCTTCGCTCTCATTCTAATATTCAAACCAGAAGGAACATCGAACTTGTCTACATGTATATTCACACTACAGGCCAGATGTTTGGGCCCAACCAAAAAATGCTACTTTTCAAAATTTTATTACAAAGAAAACCACTAGAAATACTTAAAAGAAATTAAACTAACTGGTCAATGCAGTTTATCGGATGTGAAACTTTATGTACGAGTTTCATTAAAATAACCACACCTTGCCTTTATTACAGCAGCACAGATTCACCACATGCTTTCCAGCAATTTTTTGAAAATGGCTTGTGCCCGAACTCTCCCAGCAGCTTTTCAAGCAGCAGATAGTTCTGTCTCAAGTTCTTTAGCTCATTTAGAACTTGTTGGTCCAGCTCGTCCCTGCAGCGCAATGGGAGAAAGATCTGGAGACTGTGGAGGCCAAGACATCATTCTCTAAACTTTCTGCTTTTCTTTGGACTGAATATAATTTTGGCACTATTTTGAAGCAAACTTAGGATCTTTATCCTGTTGAAGAATGACATTTTGTCCAGTGATCCGAAAACCAGAAGGAATTGTGTGATGTTGAAGAACTGATACTTTTCTTTTTTCATGATCAACACAAACTGAATGTCACTAAAGACAGACCTGATACGTCTCCTGAAAACCAATAGTTTGAGCCTTTGTGGTGAAATGATGTGTAACTACAGGCTGTAAAATATCGGAAACCTGTCAGTTACTTTGTTTTAAATATTTCCAATGTTTTCTTGTAATAAAAATATTGAAAAAACAGTGTACCATTTATTAAAAAAAAACAAAAACAGGGTGGGCCCAAACTTCTGGCCTGTAAGGTACATGTAAATCTGTATATGTATGTAGATGTACATGTATGTGTGGGTGTGTGTGTTTGTGTGTGTTTGTGTAAACAGCTGACTTGTGTTAATATGACAGGGGGAGGGGAGATCTGCATGCTCCGCCCTCACTATGTGAAAACAACAAGCAGATTAATATTAACTGACCACTCACAGAAATAACCAGCTTATATCTGTAGAAACTGCTCCATATGCGTAGAATGGTTGTTAAAGCTCTAAATGGTTCTGCATTTTTGCACATGTAACTCTGTTCTGCATTTTTGCACGCACCTCTCTGCTGCTAGAAAACAGTACATGTAATAACACTGTATTCATTCAGTCTAGTGCTGTAGCTGCTTGGTCGGCTGATCTTTTGTCCAGTTGCTCTTGTGTTTTTCTTGTCCTCTCTTTCGTGTTGTCTGCACTTGTGGTCTTATGGTGTGTGTGTTGACACGACTAGAGATTTTAGGATTTAGATTCATTTTAAATAAACTGCTACACTCTTTCATTGTTTTTTTTTTTTTTTACAGGTTATTACATTGTGCAGGCTATTATATTTTACAACTGCTGTTCAGAGGCCAGAGACCGTCCAGGCTGCAAGGCTGAGTATTTTTTTTTTTTAATAAAACAGGTCCAAAGGGACCTTCAAAGAAAAAATAAAACGAGGCACTGAGGTACTCTTGAGCAAGGTCCCGTCCCCACACGCTGCTCTCTCCGGGCACCCCCCTGGTTAGTGGCAGTCCACTGCTTCACTTGGTGAATGTGTTAAATAGGTTAAATGCAGACAGAGAATTTCACATTGCTCACACTGTGTGCTGTGTTGTATGACTAAAAGGGGCGTCTTCACTTCACAGGCGGTCCAGCAGCCTATAGAACTACAATTCCCAGGTTTGGAGGGCGGGGCTACGTTTTCATAAACATGCCCACTGAGCCACAATGTCCAATGCTCCGTGGAAAAAGGGCTATAAGAGGCGACTAGAGCTCCTAAAGTTGCACTTTGAGGAAGGGCCGGATGTTCTCTGGAGCTTCTTGGCCTCAGCTGGGTGAAGCAGTTGGTCGGACCGTTCAGTTTTGTGCTGTTTGACTCAGAGATCATCCGGGACCTTGTTTACCTGCTTATTTACTCACTTAGCTGCGAGGACAACTAAGTGGCACCTCCTGCTCGAGCGCGTGGACCCCAACCATGACCGTGTCCAGGTCTAAGGTGGCGGTAGGGCTGCTGGTGGGGGGGATTCTCATGTTGGTCTTCGGGACGGTGCTCGTGTTCCTGGGTCCACTCATTATCGATGACCAGATAGTGAAGGTAGGTCTAGAGGGTGCACACACACTGCAGGTATGAGAGCTGTGTGTGTGTGTGTGTGTGTGTGTGTGCGTGCGTATAGAGTAGGAGATCTCCGGATGGGGGCTGAGCCAGATACAGCTGTTTACTTTGCTCTTCTATGTGCGTCCTTGTAAATATCCACATTCAGCCCTTAAACCTGACCCCAGACCTGCTGTCTGGACCCCAGGCTGAGCTGTAAGTGAAGTTCTGCTCTCTGCCAAAGACAGAAGAGTCTTCATCCTGCAGAAAATCCCCCCTCCCCTTTACCCCTAGTAGTACACCTGCTTTACCTGCCATACAGGTGCTTAACTTAAATATGCTCTCATACATACTTATTATACGTTACATTGCATCTTTCTAAACCACAACATATGTATATAACATGTATTCGTAAGCATACAGTATACAGATGAGTGTATGTGTGTGTGTGTTAATATAACTATACAGATACGTTGTGTCTGTGCTGTGTGTATATACATATAAAAGATTGTTTCTATTTCTATCATATTAGCAATCATATAAAAATATATATATATATAGAGAGAATTAGTTTTACTAGGTTGTTTTATCACAGCAACATTTAATCATATAAAATTTATGTACTTATGTACTTGTTTTCACTACATGCTTTATTTTTCATGATAGTAAAAGTTTAATCATGTTTTGGTCTTTTCACTAATATTTGTCAGTTGCTTTGTAAATGTGTACAAAAGTGAAACAGCCACACTTTGCTCTTCTTCACCTGTCATTCATTTCTGTGTTTCTCTCAGAACATACAAATCAACCCCAAGAACGAGCTCTCCTACACCATGTGGAAGGACATCCCCGTCCCGTTCTTCATGTCCGTCTATTTCTTCAACGTCCTCAACCCTGACGAGATCCTGGCGGGGGAGAAGCCCATGATCGAGCAGAGAGGTCCATACGTGTACAGGTGTGTGGTGTGACTTCCTCAGGTTCTGTGTGTTCTGAGAGGCTCGTCTGAGGAGCCTTATATCTGTGATTATCTCGGTTTTCCCCCAGAATTTTACTGCATAATCTCACTTAATTTTATCACATTTATTTTTTTTTATGTGTGCATAAAAACTGTGTTCAAAAGTTTGGAAGCACTTGGTTAAAATTTCATTTTTTTAAATTATAATTGTCTATAAATGAGATGAATGAAGTTTGGTCTCCTGCAGCTGCGTAGAGCATTTATCGATTTTAACAAATAGATAAAATCGTGTAATTCCGTCATATTAGAATAAATTAATATGATGTAAAACTAATAAAATGATATAAAACTTAATAAAATTAGTTTTATATCTGCATATGACGGGGTGGTTTTGTGTAAGTGGACGTGTGCTGTTTAACTTGTTGGATTAGAGCTGGAGAAATTTACAGCAAGACACGGAGGGTGTTCGTATTTACTCAACAAGTTTTAGCTGATATCTATTTGTCATTGAACTGATATTAATTTGTCAATTTGTCATCAAACTGACATTTCCTAATGACATCAATTCTGTGATGAGCCAGGGCTGTTTGCTTTTTCATATTATATACATATACTTTGCACTAGATATATTATATATTATTAATACTGTAAATATTAAACTCATTCCATACTTGTAAATACTAAAAAATGTTATTTTCTTATTTTTTATTTTTATTTTTTTAATCAATCTGTACACTTTCTATATATTTATGTAAAGTTGGGGGAATACGAGCCTAAGAATTTCATTACAGGTAATGATGCTACATTGTTATCTGTATATGACAATAAAACTTGAAACTTGAAACTAATATACATACATACACACACATTATATGTATGTGTGTGTGTCTAATATACTGCATGTGTTTATAAATATATGTACACATATGTATAAATGTATGTATGTGTGTAGGGTTAGGGTATATATTGAGTTACCAGGCTGTTTGCTTTCTCAAATAAGGAATCATTATGACATTAGCTTGATTTTTTATTTATTTATTTTTTTTCTGTCCGTCTCCGCTGGTCTCACATTGTCTTAAGGAAATATTCTTCATCCTCGGAACTGATTTGGTCATAATTCGTAGAGAACTGCGCAAAGTAAATAGAAAGCGAGGACTGTGTTGGTTTTTGCTGTTGATGGTTTTTTGACACTCCGCAGTGCTCTTAGTCCTTTTGGTTATGGTCTGCCTTTTCAACTCTATGACCTCGTTAGTGAAGGCTTTCCAGGACACTTCTAGTGACTGAGGGGGAAAATGTGAAATTGTCCATTTTATCACATTATTTATCACGTTTATCATTAGATTAACAAAAACTTAGTTTTTTAAGAAGTTATCGCTGAAATCATTAAAAGTCAGATGAAGGAGGTTTTTATTAGGTGTGTGGAGCCGGAGGGTCTCAAAGTCTGAACACAATTGAGCTTTCTCCAGAACTTTCTTCAGAATAATCTCCTCCTTCAACGATGAGCTGAGTCTCGAAAGCAGAACCAGGCAAGCAGGTCAGCACAGAGTAGGAAAGATGTCTTTTTTTTTTTGTTTTTGTTTTTTTGACCTGTTTGCTAGTTTCAGTGTGTACTTCCTTTCGGAGAGTCAGTGTTAAGGTTTAAGAAGAAATGGCTTCGTGACTTTGTTTAATAGTCTATTTCCTCTTATACTTACTTTTCCTTTATCAGGTTCAATTGTAATTTTAGAATTTGAAATTAAGAAAAAATAAACGTTATTTATCCCGAGGGAAATTCTTTTGTCGTTAGCATGCTCATTGCAATAAGAAAGAATGAAAGATAATAAGAGAACAGAATTCAAAATTTTAGTTTTAGACTTAGATATTACTATTAGTTTGAGAATTAGATATCACTTAAAAAAAAAAATAAAAAAAACTGCAGATGCAAATGCTGTTTGTTTAAACGGCCTCGTCTGGTCTGTAATCTACTCCAGTAATCAGATAATAAAATACTCAGATGTAACTTGTGCCAAAAAGTGGTTCTTTTCCACAGAAGAACCACTTACATTACAGAACTTTCAATGAATGGTTCTTTGGAGAAGTGTTTTTGCAAATGAGATGTGTGAAAGTTTTAAGGTTTAGGAACCTCCACATAATGAAAGAAATTTACACTATGCCCAGGTTCTTCCCAAACAGCTCAAGCGCGTTGGTTTTTGACATCACCCAAACCACCCGTTATGGCACCTTTGTTTTAAAGTGTGCTTTCAGTACCAGCTCTTGATGTTTTGCCACCCCAGATTGAGTCCAGTCACTCGGGGTGGGGGTGTGAGTCGTATCTCCCTGTTTAAAATTGTGACACTGTGATTCCACGTCACAAATCCAGCAGTGATTGGCGGCACTTCTCTCAGCGGTGATCCAACATTGTTCAGCACTGTCAGATTTATTGTACTCCAGTGGCGCTGGGGGGCACCAGGGGTGCCAGTCATATTCCAGGTTGGTGTTGCCCCGACAGCTTTGTTCATCAATACGATACGACCTGCATGATGTGAGTGAATATATGTGTAAACACACCAAATCTAACCATTATAGCTTAAGTGGTTCTTGAGAAATTGAGTGTGTTAGTTGCAGAGCGCCCTCCATGTAATTTCTTGAAGTTTGAATCTTTATGTCACAAAGCATTGGCTAATGAAGCACTAGATGTTTGCACTGACCTTATTCACAAGGTGGCGCTACTCCACAAATGGGTCATGCGCCTCCTAGAGGCCGGCTTGCTCTACAGATTTTGACATGGTTGTTGATCTATAGTCCAAATGCTGTGTTTTCCGCTCTTGAGTGTTTGGGACGTGTTTGTTCAGATGAAGGAGGTTTTGATTAGGCGAGTGGAGCCGGAGGGTTTCAGGAATAATATCCGGCACCGTTTCCATGCAGATCCACTGTGGTTTCCTGTTTTGCATAACAGACATGTGACCACATTTGAGGAAGAGCCCCTCAGTGTGTTCAGTCATATGTGCTGCGTTTGCAATCTGGGGGTTAGACTCGTGCCTGTTTTGTGCCATACGTTCACCTACTTCCTTACTTACCCATTCACTTCCATTTTAAATGAGTGATGAGTCAGTAGGGTTTTATTTTATTTATTTTTTCTTTACTTATTTCTTTCCTATTTTCTGTTCTTTTGTCTGTTTCTCTTCTTCTTCTGTCCTGTCCTCACCAGGGTAGTTAGGGGTCTAGTGGTTAGGGAGTTGCCCCTGCGATCAGAAAATTTTGGGCTCGAATCCCAGTACTGCTAGTGACACCACTGAGGTTCCCTTAAGCACGGTACCGTCCCCCACACACTACTCCGCAGGCACTGTGTTCCTGGCTGCCCACTGCTTCACTTGGTGAATGGGTTAAATGCACGTGTGACAAATGATATGACAAATGGACAATTAACTCTTACACACTGTCCTTCCTTATATCTTTCCTAAATTATTTTCCTTTCAAATATAAGACCGTATGATACAGAAGTAGCATCAGTTAAATTTTTTTTTCTTTTTTCTGTTGTTTCTTTTCTCTTTTACTTTTTTTGGTTTTTTCCTCTTTAATTTTTTTCTTTTTCTTATTTATTTCTTTGCCTTTCCTTTCCATTCTGATCCTTTTCGTAAACGAGTGCGCTGGAAAATGTATCAATTGATACAGGTGCAGTGTAGATCATATTGAAAAACAGATTGGAATATTTGTTTAAAGTTGCACAGTTTTGATCAATTCATTGGTTCCTTCTGCTTGCTTTGCTTACAGTGAGAATCGATGGAAGGACAATATCACATTCCACGACAACGGAACGGTGTCGTATCGAGAATATCGGCAGTATTTCTTTGAGGAGAGCATGTCTGGGGGAAACGAGTCGGATGTGGTTACTATTCCAAACATGCTGGTGCTGGTAAGACTTTAACACTTTCTTTTGTGGTCCATATAAAGAGACTAAAACTGAGAAATGCCCATATTTTGTGAAGTTTAGTATTATTTTAGTAATCGATTCTTCCAGTGAGTCTGATGATTCATCAAGTTTATGCCAGGAAACATTTAATTGTTCTTCTAAATGCTAAATTTGTATCTATTAATATAATCACATTTGTGAAATCTTGTTAGTGTGGGTTTCCTCTCTTTCAGTGATGAATTTGTGTTCTGTTAGCCCCCCTTGTGGAGAATTTACAGAGTGCTGAACTCTGCTTTATAATGAACTATAGATTCCCTGTTTGTTTTTCAAATTGCTAAAAAGTTTCATTAAAAATACATTTTAATTATTTTTTAGCATAATTTTCCTTTGTTAGCTGAGGTCTACAAGCCTTTATTAATGCAACACATTTCTGCAAACCATCTTTTTTTTTTTTTATCATCATTTTTAATTATTGTTATTAATTATAATCCACCTTTATTGGTCTCTTAGGGTGCCGCAGTGATGATGGAGAACCAGCCATTTCCGGTGCGCGCGTTAGTGAGTGCTACTTTCAAAGCCTTTAAAGAGGGCACGTTCGTGACTAAAACGGTGGGCGAGCTCATGTGGGGCTACGAGAGCAAGCTGGTGGACTTTCTCAACAACTTCTTTCCTGGCATGATGCCCTTCAAAGGGAAATTTGGACTGTTCGCTGAGGTTGGTGGTGTTTCTAAATAATGTGCAATTAGTGGTGTTTTCAGAGTCCCCATATATCCCCGCCACAATCGTGGACCATATGGGTGTGTGACGAGGGGAAGTGTGTTCAGTTGCCGTGGAAACCATTATACAGATTTGTAACGTAGTATGTAAGATAATGTAGCGATCATTTGTCTTCTGTAGTATGTCATACTTGTATAGTGTATTTTGTAATGCATTTTTGTCCAATTCTAGTTTAACAACTCCAACACTGGACTCTTCACCGTCTTCACTGGTGAGGGAGATATCAGGAGGGTTCACGAAGTGGACTCTTGGAACGGCTTGAAGGAAGTGAGTGCTGGGTGTCGGTGTGACGTCAGCTCTGTAGAAGCTCGCAGTGATTACAGTGTCATATAAAGGATATCGTTTTTTTTAATGCATTATTTATTTGTTTGTTTGTTTTTAATGCTCCAGGTGAACTACTGGAATTCTGAGCAGTGTAACATGATCAACGGTACTGCGGGTCAAATGTGGCCTCCCTTCATGACGACAGAATCCACCCTGCCGTTCTACAGCCCAGACGCCTGCAGGTACTCAGCACATAGACAAGGGCTTGATATCTAGCTGTACGTCCTGTTTGTTTTATCTGATTGACCACTGTCAGTTTTTCTGTCTGGAGTGCAGATTTGACAACTTTAGCAGTTCAAATATTTCTATAAATCTCAACTGAAACATTAATGTAATCAAATCAAATATAAAAGCTATTTGCCACTACAGAGCATTCACATTTTATCCAGTTTGTTATAGAGTCCAGAGCATGGGGGCGCGGAACCATTATAGCAGCTGCAAAGGGGGACCAACTTCATATGAAAGTCTATGTATCTGAATGCAATGTCATTAATATCCCTCGGTGTAATGATCAGGCATCCCAATTCTTTTGTCTATATAGTATGAACCCCCGCGAAAACCAGCTAAGACCTAAAGCGCTGCGTGCTGTGCTCACGAGCCCAAAAAAGCAATGAACTTGCAAAATAAATGTAATAGATAAGGCATTAACCTGCCCAGCCCTAGTAAAAATACATCCCTGAAAGTTCCAGCTCTTTGTTAAAGGGCCTGAACTGAGGTACCAAAATTGGTTAATTTCCTACCCTCTTTATTTCTTAGAATTATGTTTTTGTTACTGGGCCTCTAAAATGGATATATTTAAATGACCTCTGCTCTAATTGGTTGCCCTGTGCCTCATTCGAAAAGTAAAAGTGAAGACCGAAACTCCTGTGAAAACTTCAGCATGAATAGACAGGGCTATATATTTATTTTTACAATTCACATCAACTTTTAACGCACAAATCGGATAAACACTGCACATGTGGAAAATAAATCAAATGAGCATTTTTCTGATTGTTTCGTGTAGAATGTGCTGTTTTAACCCTTCCTTGGTTTCTGAAGCCATACATTAAAGATAAAAAGTTCAATGTATATTGATTGCAAGGTCAGCTAAAATCACTCCTGTATTTTTCAGGTCAATGGAGCTGGTCTATGAGAGGAAAGGGACGATGAGAGGAATTCCTGTCTTTCGCTTTGTGGCTCCGAAGACTCTGTTTGCCAATGGCTCAGATTATCCTCCTAATGAGGGTTTCTGTCCCTGCAGACAGTCTGGACTTCTCAACGTCAGCAACTGCCGACACAGTGAGTCTTCTCTTCTCTTTATCCAGCTTCTCTTTATCCGGCTGGAGATTTCCATTAAACACACACACACAGACACACACGCACGCAGATATACTGACACATACACACACACACAGATATACAGACAAACATGCAACACACACACATTTTTTCCAAGAAAAATATATGAACATGAAGTCAGATGTCAGACTCTTCTGCTCTCCCTCTCAGAATCCCCCGTGTTCATCTCCCACCCTCACTTCTACAACGCTGACCCCGCCCTCCTGGAAACCGTCACTGGACTCAGCCCTAATGAGGAGGACCACGGCCTCTTTATTGACATTCACCCAGTAAGGAGAATCGCTAACATACACAAACAAATCCAGGATATGGAGCAACATGACCCTTTTCCTTTTCGGAGTCTCTTGACCAGCTGAAATCACAGCAGTGCTCATTAAAACAAGGCTATTTAATATATTAGTTTCCTATTTTTTTAAATAAGCAGTAAAGTTTCAAAAATGTAACCATTACTCCCCAGTTTGCATGAAATTAAGTTGCACAATCAGGTCGTTTGCTCGCTCCGGTCACCTCTTTCACTGTAAACAACGTAAAAATCAGTCTTCACTTCTACTACTTTTTGAAAGCATAGCTGACATCACATCATCGCGTCAGGAGATTCTTTAAAGTTACTTGTAAATAGGCTTGTGTCATAAAACTTCTATCACGATTCACAGTATTATTATACTATCGGTTGAAAAAAAATTACATTTTATGGTACTTTTATTGTCAAAGCTATGTCATTAATGTTTTTTAATAGTGATATAGATGTGCTTAAACATATCGTGATGCTGTATCCCTATTGTACAGGACTATTTGGAGTTTATATGTGTATATAAAAATAATATAAAATGGTATATTCCTGGCCATGTGTATTTTATAATGATGCCAGTCTGGAAACCTTTGCTTTATTAGTGAGCTTCGGTTATTTAAAAAAAAGATACCTGGAAAATGCTTGCAGTGCAATAATGTAGGATTTTCTATTGATATGATGGCATCAAGCTAATGGTGGTGGATTATTTTTATGTTCCAGATTTACAGTGAATCATTTCTTAAATATCGCAGCTTAAAACCCAAGTTTTCTTAATGCTATATTTAATTATACTATAAATGATTTCTTAACTGACCGTAGGTGTGAGTGTGTCATAGAATGGTGTGTGTGTGGCTCTGGGTACACACGACCTTAGTGAGGAATAGGCGGTTACAGAAAATAAATGTGTGAATGAATATAATATTAATGAATTAGTCCATTAGTTATCAGTCTACCGAGCTGCTTGTTGAAAAGAACCGAGTTCCTAAATGAGGTTAATGACTGTGTTTTTGTTCTCCATGCTGTGAGACGCGTCGTGGTCTGCTCCTTCGGGTGATAAACCTTTTGAATGCACTTTATGAAAGTTTGAAGGCACGACAGTGAACGAGAAAGTCTTTGAATGTGAAAACCTCCCCATGATTTTACAGAGAAATCTCCAAAGAAGGTGTGATATGGAAAGCAGAGCCAATGAGTTTCTTCCTCACCGCTTGGACGAGCGGATTGTTCCGTATCACTCAGGGTTATTTGCATTGGAGTTATGAGGTCTTAGCTGGTAACTAGTTTATCTTTACTGTCGGGTGTAAAAGCTGGCTTCATTTGCGTTATCTAAATTTGTGGCGCAAATATTCCCCTTTTTGCCAAATTGCTTGTCCTATAGATAGTATAGTAACTGAGAAATGTTGGCTGCTTCAAGAGCTTTTAACTATGTTGTCCCTCTTATAGTTTTATTGACAAAGCTCGGTGGTGTCACTCATCTTTGTAGATATGCTTGGTTTAGACTTTACTGTCGATATGATAATGTTAATGTTTCACTCAGAAGTGCCTGCAGTAAACAGTGAGGACATCTGATAAGCTAATTGGAAATTGCTGTGGATACCTTGCATTATCAGTATTGTGACATTTATAGTGCTTTTATGGCCCTGCGAAAGTAAGTGGTCCATTATAAACAAATTGACATTGCTAAAGATTAAAGATATTTTTCTTTGGGTCATGTCATAAACTTTGCTCTCAGGTTCTGATTCCAGTCTGTTGAATCAGCTAAAGCACTTGGATCAAATGTTGTTGGCTTTAACATGGCTAATAAATGACTAAAAGTTCCTTCGTTATGATCAGTAACTTCCTCCATAATTTAGTTGTGTCCAGTTCCACCCACTAGGTAGGATATCACATAACGACACCAGGGGAGGTAGACGGTGCTTCATCCAAGTCGCTTATGTTCTTAAACTACACCATTAGAAACTTTGATACAGCTGGAGGAGAACACTTACTGCCAGTTCTGTTACAGAATGGAACCGCCCTGTCCATCCAGAGAGAGAAGACAGTTATACTAAGTGATGGTGGAGTGGCAGGACCCCCTTACCCACCCAGAGAGAGCAGTTATACTGAGTTTTGGGGGAAAGGGAGGACCACCCTACCCACCCAGAGGGGGAGCGAGGCTAGTTATGCTATCTTGGGATACGGATAGCACTAGCATCACTGGGATCGAACTCACAACCTCCTGATGATGGGTTTAGACAGTTGTGCCTCTCACGAGCCCCATCAGCTGCACTCTTTATTTCGCAGCGCTGCAGGTTATGTTTAGAATAATATAAAAATATTATCATGCAGTTATGATTATTCCATTTTCTGTTGTTTTGCAGCGAGTAAGACACAGAGAGCATAGAATGCATAACACTTGAGTCAGAGGGACTTTTGCACAGATAATGGTATGATAAGATAAAACAGCTTTACGAGGCCTGATTAGCAGAGAGGTGCTGACTGCATAATCATGACTCATGACACCATGGAAATGTATAGATCAGGATATTCTCAGCTATTCCCAGTATACATGCCTGTAGAATTTCCAGGCGGTCCGTTAATGTATCTTCGGATGAGTTCCACAAGTCAAATCGAAACCCGGAGGTTATTGCTGAAGGGACAGATGCACAGCATCTCAGGACGGGATATCCCAGCCTAGCGGTCCACATACAGATAATTAATTATCGATGTGGTTTAGGATGCTGTATGACTACAAAAGCAACCTTTTGAGCTGGTTCACAAAACAATCATAAGGAAGATTGATCTTTGATCAAATTTATTTTAGTCATTGTCACAAAAGCTGATTCTTGTTGAACAAGTTCAGTTCATTTTTACAGCTCACAATGAGTCATGCTGTGTCCTAAACCACGTCCACAAGTCTGATCCACCTAAATGAAGAGCTGGATGTGGTTTGAGGGTCCAAAGAAGTCTTGGGTTTGTGATTACAAAGATTTGAGTGACTTTTGACTTCTAGTGTTAGCGACGTTAGCCCCTTAGCTCCAATTCTGAGCTAAAGAAAAACTGGGACTCCAAATACATCTCGACAGATTAGATAATGTCTAATATAGTGTATAACTCTGATTTTCACCAAACCATTCCTTTAATGCTCTCAGGGGTGGTTCTTGCTAATAGATATTTATTGTTACAGTGGTAAATTACTGGGCTTATTGTGAGTATTGTCGTTATTTCTTGAGCACTGACCAACAGAACGTTTCATAAAAAAAGAGCAGAATTAGTCCTGTTTCATTTGGTTTGTGCAGTGCCACTTTGAGTAAAAATCATCTGAATTAAAATGTTCAGTTTTAAAAGTGTTTAGCAAATGTGGCACCACTGTATGTTTATTGTCAGTAATTCTCAGTATAGATATTAGTATCCTTTTACATTACGCAAGTACATTGTTGAATATATTGTGTTTGTGTATTAATTAGTTTGTCTTAGTTCAGAAATGTATTACAAGCACATTGAAGTACAAAATGTGTGTTGCTGACACTGGTGAAGGGCTAGAAGATTGGTAAAGCTACAATGAACACAACAAACGGGCTACAGTCTGTAACTGTACCATTCAGGTGTTTGCAGTAAATTGTTTAGGTGGCCCTTTTACACACTTCTTATACACTGGTATGTTTGTCTGTTAAAGTAAAGCACTGAATATTGTCTTAAAAAGAGCTGACTGATCACGTTTGTGCTTCGTAGATGACCGGAGTACCTATGAATGTTTCCATCAAACTCCAACTTAACCTGCTAATAAAAGGGGTACCAGGAATAACGTAAGTAAACTGCCATTGTGTATGTACTTAATATATTGCTAAGTGTAATGGGAAATCTGTAATGATTTACATGTTTTGTATTTTTTACCTTCAGAGAAACTGGTAAAATAGCTGAAGTTGTGATGCCGATGATTTGGTTCGGAGAGGTACGCCTTATCCTGATAATTGCAGGAATTGCTTGATGAAATTTGAATAAATGTACTGTGTGGTAGAGCTGAACTATTTGGGTAGATTTTTCTAATCCGGTATTGTGGTTATGATTTTAAATTCAGTTTTTAGTATGAAATGAATTAAGCACTAGGCCTTTTTCGCCCAAGGAACCCGCACATCTAACACAGAGACAGACTGCCGCCTCACAGGCTGCGTGTAATTAGGTTGGAATTTTAAGACAATATTACATAATGAAGGGTAAAATCAAAATGACACCCTCTTAGATTCTGATTTTGATATAAGAATGATTAACTGTTCAGCACTAATATGAAGGCAAGTACAGAAAAACAATGTTGCGATCTTCACTGCCTATAACAAAAGAATTAAAGTAAGACAAGTGTCCAAACTTTTAAGTTGATGCCCCATTTATGTTGTGGGTAAGAGAGTCAATGTTTTATGGTATGTTATTGTATGTGCCAAGAATAACATACCATCTCAAGTGTAATTACTCTTGGGGTGGGTGGTGCCCTAGTGGTTAAGGAGTTGCCTCTGTGTTTAGAAGGTATTGGTTTCGAATCCCAGGACTGCTAGTGGCACCACTGAGGATCCCCACACACTGCTCTCTGGGCACTGTGTTCCTGTCTGCCCACTGCTGCATTTGGTGAATGGGTTAAATACAGAGAAAGAATTTGACATTGTTCACACTGTGTGCTGTGTCATGGTGTGTTCACGTATGTCTATAAAGGGCCACTTTATTATACTTTAATTTCTAAGCGTTAAGCACTGGATTTGTTCCATACCCACAAAGTCACAAATCAATCTGACACGCATTTCTTGATTGTTCTGTTTTAATATCACATTTATTTTTTTTTTGGTGTGAAGGTAACTGTAGTGATCAAATGGTCTCTCCCTGCTTTAACAGAGTGGCTACATTGACGGCTCTGTTCTCACGACGTTCCGTACGAATCTGGTGATTTTGCCGATGTTGATGGAGTACATGCAGTACATCTTCATCGCGGTGGGACTGGTGTGCATCATCGGAGCTGCGGCTTTGAAACTGAGTGAACAGGTACAGCACTAAACACTCACATGGGGTGGTGGTGGCCTAGTGGGTAGGATACTTGCCTCTAGGATAGAGGTCATGGGCTCGAATCCTGCCTTCAGCAGACCACCACTGGGTTCCTGAGCAAAACCCTTAACCCTAAGTTGCTCCAGGGAGACCGTCCGTTGTAGTTAGGGAATAGAAGTTGCTTTGGATAAAAGCCATTTATCTGCTAAATGCCATAAATGTAAATATGTTTAAGGGCCACACTGATATGTATCAGTGTGATTTAATATTGGCTGTTATTAGGGGCCTGTGGCCTTATTGTCATCTGCGATAGTCAGGGATTGACAACTTGGCGTATGTGGTACGCAAATTGGTCCGCTGGTGAATTTGTTAGTTTGCCGACTTACAAAAAATGGACAGTCTCTAATTTATGAGGTAGTTTCATTTTTATGGATAAAGAGAATATCAACCAAAAATCAAGGAAAAACATGTTACATAAAAGTTATAAATTGATTTGCATTTCAAAGAAATATTTGAAACCGAAGCAAAACACAACGTAGTGCTGTGTGGAGAAACCCTTGTTGACAAGCACAGCAGTGATGAAGACCATCCACAACCCATCTTCAGTGTTCTGGCTGAGGGAAGGAGGTTCTCGTCCAAGATTTTACAGTACATTGCCCCATCATTTGGCCCCTCAATGCAGTGAAGTCATCCTGCACCCTTAGAAGAAAAACATCCTCAAGGATAATGTTTCCACCTCCATGCTTGACTGTGTGGATCGTGTTCTTCGGGTCATGCTCAACATTTCTCTTCCTCCTAACATGGCGGGTCAAGTTGATGCCACAGCACTTTCTCCCAAGCCTTCTCTGAATCATTTAGATGTTCACTAGCAACCTTAAGATTGGCTGTACATGTGCCTTCTTGAGCAGGAGGACTTCAGTCCATTATGATGTAGTTTGTTACTACTGGTGTTCTTAGTGACTTTGGTCCCGACTGCCTTCAGATCATTAACAAGCTCCTCCTGTGTAGTTCTGGGTTGATCCCTCACCTTTTTCATGATCGTCCACCCCATGAGGCAAGATACTGCATGGAGCTCCAGACTGAGGGCAGTTGATGGTCATTTTATATTTCTTCCATTTCC
>JBBJLS010000036.1:11499213-11519345 GCA_037577275.1 Bryconaethiops microstoma
AGCAGTCTTGGGAATTGAACCCACGACTTCTTGATCGCAGGGCGAACGCCCTAACCACTAGGCCACCATCTGCCCCACTAGGCCACCATCTGGTGGACTGACAACCAAGGTCCACTACAGAAGAACTTAAATACTAAACCCAAAACTCTACACACCAATAAGCACACCCAAACACTTAGTGCAAACAAAACACAGTTGTCACTAATAGGCAACAAAACCCACCACTACTTCACAATAAAAGCCCCCAAAACCCAAAACAAAGAATCATAAATGACGGCCTTTAATGGCCACCAACCGTCACAGTACCTCCCCCTCTAGGGCGCTGCACAGCCAGGGCGACCTGGGTGGGTCTCATGGGATGCTCCCCTTTGAGAGTCCCAGACCTCATACTTGGAGCCCCCTATCAGGAGCCCCTTTCTGTCCTCAGGGGTGGAGCCCCCTACCGGGAGCCCCTCGCTGTCCTCAGGGGCAGAGCCCCCTACCAGGAGCCCCTCATTGTCACCATGGGCAGAGCTCCCTACAGGGAGCTCCACATCAGGCAGCCCATTGCTGTACTTAGCCCTCACCGGAGATCCCCATCGTGTTCTCCAGAATTAAGCCCCCTCCGGGGAGCCCTGTCGTGTCCTCAGGTGCAAAGTCTTCTCCGGGGAGCCCTGTGGTGTTTTTCTGGAGTGAGCTCCCTCCAGAATCGCACCACCTCAACGGAGCTGCTCTGTGGTCCTCCGGGCCAAGCCACCTCCGGGAAGTTCCTCCGGGGTCTCCTGGGCTGAGCACCCTCCTAGGAGCTCCTCTGGAGCCCTGCATGACCCCAGTACGCCCTCTAAAAATTTCAGGGGATTCCACCGCCCCCCATAGGGTGAAATCCCAGAGCTCTTGGAAGGTCCGGGTCCCCTCCAGGGTGTACATAGAAGAGGAGCTGGTTCTGGGGTTTTCCCCCTAAGCCCTGGGCCTCTGCGCCACTGCTAAGCTCTTCCTGGGCCGCTGAGTCAATGCTAAGCCCTCCCTGGGCCTCTGACCCACTGCTAAGCCCTCCCTCGGCCTCTGAGCCACTGCTAAGCCCTCCCTCGGCCTCTGAGCCACTGCTAAGCCCTCCCCGGTCCTCTGAGCCACTGCTCCCGGGGCCTCTGAGCTAGAGCTAATGCCCACCGTGGCCTCTGAGCCACAGTTAATGCCCACCGGTGCCTCTGCGTTAGAACTAATGCCCACAGGGCCTGATTCACTGCTGCCTGGGGCTAGCGGGCCTAGCTGACCAGGTAACGGGCCTGGGCCGGGTTGTTTCAGCCTTGGCACTGGCACAGGAGGCTGGAGCCGTCTTGGCGAAGGCACGGGATGCTGGAGTGCGGCTGCGGTGACCTCTCATCTGGCAGCGACTGCCAAGATTCCTTGCTCGGCAGCGGATGCCGGGATCTCTCGCTCAGCGGCGGCGGCTGTGGCGCAAACAGTCTTTGTGGCTGGAGTTGCTGGGTTCGGGGTCGCATCGACTTGGCTCTCCAAAGCATCCTCTTGGGTCAGCAACAGAATTGCCATCTCACGTAGGGTCTTTGGGCCCTGTGATTCTTGGTCAGCTCTCTGTCCCGTGATAGCTGCCCTGTCTGTGATCATCTCCCTGGACTCTTTGGTTAAGCAGTGCAGCAGCGCTAGACGCGGCTGTATCTGGGTTGCCTCAAGGAGCTCTCCAGCCTTGTCTGCGGCGCCTTTTGTTTGCCGGTCGGTCCATCTGTCACATTTTTCTCCCTTCCTCCAACAAGAACTGGCGCATACGCAGACTTCCATTTTTGCTTCTTTATTGAACTTCCAAAACAAAACAGGCTCTAACCGTCACAATTGGAGCCTCAATATCATTTGGATATAAAAATTATGAACCGTTTAGCCATCATAGTAAAGAAATTAATACAGTCTCAAAATGTGTCTAAAAACAATGCTTTTAAATATTCAGAATGTTATACCAGTGCAATATATTTATCTTAGTTTAGTTTCTCTACGTGTTTATGAATTCTCTGTGTTTATTCCGTGGGCAGTCATGCAGTTATCCATGTTGAAACACTGGTAAATGGCCACAGGGTCACAGAGTCAGCACAACAAGAGAGCGCTTGTTTATTCCGGGCAGAAAGTGAAGTGACTCTAAAATCAGCATTAGCAGATTAGGAGGCGACTTTGTCCTAAGCGCCAAACATTTCACAGCCGCGTGATTTCAGTGGTTAAAAAAAAGCAGGGCGTGCTGATTAGAGGGGTTATTTTGTGCATGTGAACATTTTGAAATGAATCTGCAGATGCTACATAACACTATTGATCCATTACTGGTCACGCACTGGGAGGGCTGGGCTGCCATTTCCATCACATGCAGAGACACCAGATACTGGTGATGAAATGAGTGAGAGATTATTGATATTGTTAATTACTTTCTTCCACTCTGTGGGAGCCGCTCTGCATTTATGAGAATAGAAACATTATAGTGGGGCAGCTGGTGGCCTACTGGTTAGGGAGTTGCCCCTGCAGAAAGTTGTGGGTTTGAATTCCAGGACTGCTAGAAGCACCACTGAGGTACCCTTGAGCAAGGTACCATCCACACACACTGCTCCCTGGGTGCAGTGTTCCTGGCTGCACGCTGCTTCACTTGGTGAATGGGTTCAATACAGCTGTTTCTGTGTGCTGCGGTGTGTTCGCAGATGGCAAATAGTCACTTTACACTTAGTGTTAGTCCAAGTCTCGTTTTCCATCGTATTATTAGGAAGTCAAAATCAACTGATTTGATTGCTTCACAGTTTTAATGCCATTGGCAAAAATAATTTCAATAAAGCATAGTTGTTTTTTTTGTGGTTTCCCCCCCATGACCAAAACATATTGCCTCATCCCGTTAGCAAAAAACGTCAACAAACATTAATGAAACTAACCTTCCCTGTCTATAAAAGGAAAACACCTTCAACAATCAACGGAATTAGACCCCCTCCCCGTTAATAAAACGAAGGTCAGCACAAACCAAATCCCCTAGGTCAAGGCTCTAATTACAGAGACTCCTCTCTATAGAGTTTAGTCATATGAACATTTTAATGTTTCATAATAAATTACATCATAGTATGTTTCAGTATGTTTCTCTGAGCATGATGTGACATAAAGAACAAACAATCTGTCACATTTGGGCTGTGCCCGTCTAGGGATAAGGGCGCAAATGCCGACTTCCAGTTCTTTCTTTTCTTTATTTTATTTACATACAAAATAAGAAGGCATGATGGCCAAAACTCAAACAGAGGCAGAATCCTGAACGAACACAACTTACGATAAGGTGAGGGACAACAGACAACTGAGACGTAACACAATGGAACTTAAATACAAGAATTAAACACAAGACAGCTGCTGTAATTAAATAAACTTAAAAGTCATTAACTGAACTTAAACAAATGGCAGCCTCTAGCGGCTGCTGACCATGGACATTACACAACCACACCTTACATTACAAACAGAGTATAATTAGTCTCGTTTAACTGAATTTGGTGCAGCACAGTGTGTGGAATAAAACTAATATGATGGATCTTTTTTAAATATAAAAATCCAGTACTGGCTCTTTTAGTGATGCCCATATATTGGAAAAAAATAAATATAATGTATTGTGAAAATTGTCATGATATTATATATTTGCCATATTACCATTGTTTGCCATATTACCATTGTCATCCACATTGGTTTGTCTGTATTTTTATTACAGGATTCCAGGCAGAACTGATAAACCTGCAAAACATTATCTGTTTAAATTCGTGAAATTCATCAACGAACACAAATTAATTAAAGATAAATTCAACCATTCTTTCAGAGGTGCTGAAGAAGAACTATTTTTTTGAAAACCTTCACACCAATTTAAGGGTTATTTGGAATTTCTTTACAATGTTTCTTTACATTCACACATTTCATTTACAAAACTGGTTCCTTACATAAGCAAAAGTGGGAGTGGATGGGTTGGAATTTCTATCTAAAAACTTGTTCTGGGTTCGATTCCCAGCCAGGGTCCTGTTCAGACTGTTTCTCCACCCAACACCCCCCAATCGCCCAGGAACAAGAGCTCAGATGATGGATGTATGGACTTTGAGTTAAGACTTAAGTTAAACAGTTTGGCCACTGAGTCAGTAAATCTGCTCAGCTTCTGTCCATATAAAATGAAATCATTACCGATTTTCAGAACTTTTAGCTCTTTAATGTCAGCATCAATTTAATTGATAGAAAATGTTTCTGGTTGTTTGGAACCCAAGTCTTGCAGATTTCTATTTGCCGTTATTTGTAAATCCATAATGTTTCACTATACTCTAATGCTGCTCTCCAGCTCAAGAACAAGTTCATGAAGAAAATCCCCAGAGATGCAGAGGCGTCTAATGTGCTGATCGGGGAGGTGGACTTCCTGGACAAGCCATGCGTGGCCTTCGTCCGTCTTGCTCAAGCCACCACTTTAGGAGGCCTGACTGAAGTCCCAGTGCCAACCAGGTGACAAACATTCACACCTATACGTTTCTGTTTGGTACAGTGTCTCTCTGGACCACCGTTCACACTTTGTCTGCTCTGTTGTTCTTTTTCCAGGTTTCTCTTTGTGCTGCTTGGCCCTCAAGGCAAAGCCAAGTCCTACAATGAGATTGGCCGAGCCATGGCCACCCTCATGGTGGATGATGTAAGCATGAGTGGATTATTGTTGCTCACAGATCCCAATTATTTTGTACACCAGGTCTTTCGTAAGCACACAGATTAAAAGCCTTTTTGCTCTTGGTGTTTATAGTGTGAAGTAAACTTCTCTTCTTGTGGAGACTTCAAGATCAACTTTTAAAACAGTTAGAAAACATTGTGCACTTTTGAAGGTCTTCTAATGACCATTGAAAGAGATAAAGGATATCTTTTGGAAGAAGATGTAGCCAATTTCTATTTTAATTATTCAACAACTCAAACCATTTTAAGTTGGGGGCTCCTAAATGGTGCGACTGTTTAAGTGTTGGCCCCATCATTGAGAGATCATGAGTTTGATACCCGGTGGTGCTACAGCCATCCATGGCCCAAGAGAGCATAATTGGCTTTGCTCTCTCTGGGTGGGTATGGTGGTCCTCCTTCTCCCCCATCTCTCAATATAACTCTCCTCTCTATCTCTGGGTGGGTAGGTTGGTCCTCTGTCGCCCCATCACTCAATATAACTGTCCTCTCTCTCTCTGGGTGGGTGGGTAGAGTGGTAACCTGAAAAAGTAAATAATCCAGTTTCTTTTATCTCCAGCTCTTCAGTGATGTGGCCTATAAGGCTAGAGATCGTGAAGACCTGATTGCAGGAATTGACGAGTTTCTGGATGAGGTGATAGTGCTCCCACCAGGAGAGTGGGACCCAAAGATCCGCATCGAACCACCAAAGAAACTTCCCTCAGCAGAAATGAGGTATGAGTCTACGTGGACCACATATAATGGTTCAAGGTTCAAGGTTCATAGTAACTTTGTCCTCAGCTGCTGTGAACACGTATATAGTGTGATGAGACATTTCCCCACGGCCTCAGAGAACACATGACAACATTCAACTTTCAACAGAGTGCAAGTTACAACAGAAACTATGTACACAACACAATAAATGGGCACCACAACAATGTACAGTAAAGTAATGAAACAGTACAGTGTGAACGGGATGTAAACCTTTCAGAGTGACTAGTGTTGCACCACAAGTGTGATTATTATTGCACGGGAAGCAGTTACAGCATTGAAGAAAGTGAAAGAGATAGCAGAAGCAATACAATACATAGACAATACAGCAATGTGACAGTAATGTGAATGGGATGTAAATCTAAGACAATACAATAAACAGACAATACGGCAGTGTGAACAGGATATAAATCTTCCAAAATGAATAATATTGCACCATACATGTATTACTGAACAGGAGACAGATAGCACACTGAGTGAGTACAAATGACAGCTTATCAATTATATGACATCTGGGATGGAAGATTATGTTTTGGTTTAAAATGTTTTGGTTTCAAATTATGTTTTGGTTTCAAAAGTGCAGAACAAGCTGCTAACCCCAGTTCACTCTGTCTCTGTTTGCAGAAAGTCAGTTTTTTCGCTGAATGAGTTGGGTCAGGCTAATGGAACTGCTGGAGGAGGAGGAGCAGCTGCTGATGATGAGGAGATGCCTGCACCTCATGAGCTGGGAGAAGAGCTGGCCTTTACTGGGAGGTAGGCTCACTGGACCATAAAAAAGGTTTTTTTGAGGGGGCGTAAAGGGCTGATTTCTCTTACTCACTCTCTTTAACCCACCTGGTATTTAGCTAATTTTTGGATCCAGTTGTTCACTAAGATGTGCAGAGCAAAGGCACATCCAGGACCAGGATTGGAAAACACTGCCATAGAAGAACCATATTAGTTCCCTAAAGAAGTGTGAAGAACATTTTAAATGTATACAAAGGCAAAGGTTCTTTGCCAGTGTAAGGGCTCTTTAAACTTCTTCAAACTCATTCACCTCTACATAAATCCATCGAAAGGTTCTTTGGAGAGCTAAAATGGTTCTTTTAGCACTGTGGGGGGTTCCAGCCTTGGTCCAGAATGCCTCCAGCCTGACAGATTTGAGCATTTTCCTCCTCTAACACACCCACTTCCACCCAGGAAAGGCTCACTAATTGTCTGATTAGTTGGATCAGGTGTGTTGGGAGTGTGGAAAATGAACAGAACAGAGGGGCCTCCAGGATCCCATTTTTAGAATGGGATACATTATAGCATATAGAAAGAGCAGTCGGCCTGGAATGCTTTTAACTACGTTTAACCATTGATTGGACATTGCGTGTGCTGCAGATTTTGTGGCGGTCTTTATCTTGACATCAAACGGAAGATACCATGGTTTTTGAGTGACTTCTATGAGGGCTTCCACATCCAGTCCATCTCAGCTGTGCTCTTCATCTACTTGGGTTGCATCACTAATGCCATCACATTTGGAGGACTCCTAGGAGATGCCACCGACAACTACCAAGTAACTAATCTTTAGGACACAGCACTAAACAGCTCAGACCCATTTACTTTACCAAGAATATCTCTCTTTTTCTCAGTTTATACACAGTAAACCCCCACTTAAGTAAAAATCCGCAGCTTCAGTCTTTCGCAGATTTTTCCTGAGAACCAAGCAGATAATTGTTTGCTGAACCTCCCGCACATTCACGGAAACCACAGATATCCTCCGCATTTTTTTCCCCTTTTGTGATGTCCAGGCCTTGTCCGCCACGCCCCCTCGTCCTCGTGCTGGGTTGTTTCTATTTGGATGCAGCAGTTAGCAAGGCAATCAGACACCTGAACGGAATGAGCGTCTGCTGCTCAACATTTGATTGTCTTGCTAACCGCCGCGCCCAAACATAAACAACCCAGCACGAGGACGAAGGGGCGTAGCAGACGAGGCCCGAATAACACAGCTTTCTTCGCTGCAATATATAATTTACGCATTTTAGTGCTAAATTATTAAGAAAAATATAATTTACTAATTTTGTAACAGCATAAAATCAGCTACATTTCCATATAAAATATAATTGTATCAATTTTTTGGTAGAGAGAACACGAAGCAAGTGAGTCTTGGGATGGTGAAAGACCGCTGTAGTCAGAGGCGGGAGGGTTGAAAGTAGCCAATCCGAGGATATTATTTATTTCTCCTTGCTGCTGATTGGCTGTTGCCCTGGGACGCATCTTATGCAGCTGCAGTCCAGAATTTTTCCCATGGAGCTTCTTGAGTGTTGTCGTGTTTTTTGTTTTGTTCTTCTTAAAGCCCTCTATTTTTATTACTGTAAATTAAATTAATTTGTTATTGCATTTATCTGCTTATACCAAAGAAAATGACAGCACATACCAAAGAAAACATGTGTGCATGAATTACAGTACAGTCTATATAGGGGTAATATCTGTATTTTACATTTTACCACTGCAAGACAGCAGTTCAGCGTAAACTGTACAGTACGAATACAGGTTTACCTTTATATTTTCTTTAAGGGTTAAGTATTTGGGGCCATATTTAGGGTTTAAACTATAAAAATAGGCTTTTTTTTTTTTTACCACATCACAACTTTTTCACTATATGCTGGTGCTCTTGGAACGTAACCCCGCAATTGTTGGGGGTTTACTGTATATAAAATGAGCTCTTGCTGCCTTTTAGCACTTTAGGTCCCCTTCGCTTTAAAACTATGTTTTAAACAATTGTGTTAAAATACACTTAAGTTCCCAATGTCATCCAAAAATCACTTTAAAAACAATAAAAAAAACAGTACCAAAATAGATTTTGTCCTCTAAAGTGACTCACATGTCATCTCTTGTTTATTTATTCACTATTTACTACACAGTATTTGAACTGCACTGCAGTGTGGCTGACTCTATAACGTGCCCTAATTCTGAAATAGAATGTGGTATAGAATGCACCTGTGGAAATTATAATTAGCTGTTTGCTACTGGGCAGTAGTGTTAAGTTAGAGGTAAAACACTAATATTATAATAAATACAGCTAACATTGATACATGGAAGCCCAGTGTAACTTGTAGCTACCATCAAGTACCTGGGTTGGCTCTTTTCATTTCATTGATTTAAAATAGGTTACTTATGGAATTGTATTAATCCACACAGTTATGGTATCCATCGAGCAGAAATCTGGAACCAAACCTGTGTTCGTCTAAGCAGCTGACTAAATATCAACTATTTGATCTTGATACTTCATACTGCTATCTTGTTTGCTTGCATTTATTCTAAATTGTGGTTTCCTAGCAGAAAGAAACCCTCTGCTGATGTAAATGGCTTCAAACTATTTGCATAGGAGCCTTTTACGCAGTACTGTACATAGTAATAACAGTTGAATATATAAAAATGTACCTTAAGTGGGTCTGTGTAGCTTTATTTGCACCATAAAGCTTGTGTTTGTCTTGTGTAAACTTTTGTGTTCTTTAGGGTGTGATGGAAAGCTTCTTGGGCACGGCATTGGCAGGAACTGTTTTCTGCCTGCTTGGTGGTCAGCCCCTCATCATCCTGAGCTCCACTGGACCCATACTGGTGTTCGAAAAGCTGCTCTATGAGTTTAGCAAGTGAGTAAAGATGCTCCAGATTAATGTGGATCTCTGCATGTATGTTTATAATTTCTCTTTATGGACATGTCCAGTACCGATACAGTCCTCTAAATGTCGACATTGTTCTTAAATCACTACAGGGGTCACAGGACACCATTCTTACTATTAAACCGAGAGGGGTTTTACTGCTCATCTTTGTCTCATCAAAATAAATCATCTTGTGGTTTGGTTATTAAAATCTAATGTGTTTCTCTTAAACCCCCCTTAAGGAGAAATTTGAGCAAAAGAAAAAGTCAACTTAAGACAGAAGTTCTTCTGCTGTTTTCATCAGCTTCTCAGTTTTCGTCTCCTTAACAACATTATGGACCTCAAAACTGTCTGACTTTGGTAGTCCAGACTTGAATTTTATCATTAAGACAAAGTTCAGAGGTTTTACAGGATCATTCATAAGAATCTTCTAGTTTATCTGAAGATCTGATGATCTGAGACGAATAAAGATCAGACCAATGAGAGAAAAGAAATTTCATTTAAATTGGGCTGAGATTAGAGGAAGGCTCTTTTTCAGGAGCTGATTTTAAGAAGTGGGAGAAAATGGTCAGAATCTCAAATTGACGTTAAACTGAGTTCAGTTATGTTTAGGAGAAAGTGTGATGCTTCACGGTTTGTGCTATTAATACACAACACAGCATGTAGGGTCGGGTGATGCACACACTGATGGGGGATCTTGGGTTATCTGGCCACCTTGTTGACACCATTAATTTCCCCTCTCAGGACTAACAACATCGACTACCTGGAGCTGCGGCTGTGGATCGGCCTGCACTCGTGCCTCCAGTGTCTGATCCTGGTGGTCTCGGATGCCAGTTACATCATCAAATATATGACGCGCTTCACTGAGGAGGGGTTCTCCAGCCTTATCTCCTTCATATTCATCTCTGACGCCATTAAGAAGATGTGTGGATCCTTCCAGTACTACCCCATTAACATGAAATTCAAGCCCGACTACATCACCACCTACAAGTGCGAATGTTTGGCCCCCGACCAAGGTGAGCCTCATCTTTTCACCTCTTCAGATGTTTTAGTTCATTTTCAGGCAGGGAGTGATGATCAGTTCTTCAAAGTCAAAGTCAAAGTACATACAAGTATACAGAAAGACTAAAGGGCGCAGCTCATGTTCCACAATGTACACATAGTACTAGTAATAGTAATAGACAGAAGACATACAGAACAGTGCAAATAAAGTTTACAAAATGAAAATAAGAGTAAGGTTTGACTGAACCCGTCCTGAGTGTGTGGACAGCTCTGTACAATATATATAAATATAAGTAAAATGTGCACTGGTTGAAACAAAATGTAGTAGAGGATTGTGCAAACAATATAAACAGTGTAGACCATATAACCAGCATAACCAGTATAGACAGTATAGCCAGTACAGACAGTATAAATAGTGTAGACAGTATAATCCAAATAAACAGTATAACAGTATATCACCTGATTATTGTAACTTATTTCTGTTTGGTGCACTCAATTTGGCTGCTGCTGATCGGAGTAAGTATCAGATGATTAAAGCATATGAGCCATGTAGGTTCTGTGTGAAGGCATTTGCATTGAAGGCCATTCTTCATCTCTAAATGTGTTTTTTTTTTTTACTTCAACAGTGGCCTCTATGGGTCTTAATTCTTCAGCTCCACTGGGCCCAGACAACGTCACTGATTACTCTTTGGTAAGAACGAGCTCCATCCCCAGGTCAATTGAATAATCTTGTTGCTCTCGGAACAAATACTTGTATCTACATTTTCGTCAGTAATTTAAAAATCCCAGTTGCTGCTTACACTGTGGATCAAGGCAAATGGTTCAAAATGTAGCGCATAAAGAAATACACCTTTTCACATTAATGTTCATTGAAAGGTGGAATGTCTTGTCCCTATCCTGGAAAGGTTTTCGGAGATACAAGGTTTTGTTCCGACAGTGACAATGAAGGATAACACAATTTCACATTTGATGAAAATAAATGACGCGCTTTGATGTGCTGTTTTTAAATACCATGTTTTGGTAGTTTTTACCCTCTCTCTCTCTCTCTCTCTCTCTCTCTCTCTCTCTCTCTCTCTCTTTCTCTCTCTCTTTTGTTCTTCCTGTGTGCATATATAACCTCATTCCTCCACTCAGTACAACTTCACAGGTCTGGACTGGCGCCAGCTGAGTAAGAAGGAGTGTCTTAAGTACGGTGGTTCCCTGATGGGCAATGCCTGCAAGTATGTTCCTGACCTGGCTCTCATGTCCTTCATCCTGTTTTTTGGCACCTACTCCATGACCATCTCACTCAAGAAATTCAAGTTCAGCCGTTACTTTCCCACTAAGGTTCGCTGGTCCCCTGGTGTTTTGTGCCAATATTAAATTCTATATATATGTGCAAAAGTCTTAATCCACCCCTCATTTCATTCTATTTTGCTTTGAATCAACCTGTTGGTGCAAAAATACTTTTTTCTGTCAGACTGTCTTTTCTTTGGCATACTGAGTAGATCAAATGAAAGAAACAGGAGCAAATGTTATACAGAGGCAGGCTTCAAATTCAGTAAATATACAAGGAGCCTAGATAAGGGATTTCCATCCACTCAGCATTTGGCACCACCAGTAAACTGATCATCACCTGATCATATGGAATCATCTGCACCTGTTTCTTCACTGGTTCAGGATGTGCTTTGTTCTTCTTGAATGATTCATACGTATGTCACTGTGTGTCTTAACAAACAAAAAGATTCCTCTGAAACTGGTCAGATTCAGGGACTGGACTGAAAATCTTTGAAAGTCTTTGTAGGTTCTTCAGGAAGTCTGGAGAACTGTTCCTCAAGACTACATAAAAAATCAAAGAAAGTGTGGATTTTCGAAAGAAAAAAAGGAAGAAATGAGGGGTGGAGAAAAGACTTTTGCCACGTACTGTATATCCAGTAATAACCTGAATTGATTAGTGTTGTGTTTTATGGAGTCCACAAGGCCCATCCCTTATCCTATTTTTCATATTTATACCTAGTTTTATTTTCTCCTCTTCTGACCTCCCTCTCCTCGACCCCTGAACCCCTCTGTGTCCCTCAGTGTCGAACCCTGATTGCGGATTTTTCCATTATCATATCCATCCTGGTCTTTTGTGGTCTGGACTGTTTGCTGTCCCTGGAGACCCCCAAGCTGCATGTCCCCACTGAGATCAAGGTTCCTCCTCTTTTTATCGCAGCACTGAGCTCTGAGAAATGAAAAGTTTACACTTTTCAGAATGATGTTCAAATCTAAATCAGACTGACGATAGAAAGGCTATCAAAATTATCAATCAAACTCAGAATTGATTAAATCCATCAAAACTGAATCAAAATCACAAATAGAAATCTTTGTTGATCGCGAAGGAAACTGCTAATGCTACGACTGCACACAGAGACAAATAAAATGGTATAAATATGAATGTAATTCTTTAGAAAAACTGAATAAAAACTGCTCAGACTAATTACTCTTTTTGATTTGTTTTTGAACTTATTGATTGTGAAAATAACTGGTGGATTAATTGATTACTAATTGATTAATTGATCATCTAATGTGACGGCCCTGGACTATAGACCACGTTTGTTGTCCATGTTTTTTTCTAATGGCTTTTCTACTTGCTTTTTAACTCCTGACTCTTTTCTACCCATCTGTCCGTCTGTCTTTCTTATTTTCTCTCTATAAATGTGCAGCTTCGAAAACTCATCAGCGATTTTTCCATCTTCACATCAATCATGACATTTGTTGGTCTTGATCTGTTAATGGGACTTGAAACTCCTAAGCTTATTGTGCCTACAGAGTTTAAGGTATGAGCATGATGTGTTTATTCATTGCGTCCTGTTTGTCTTCTTGGTTATGTCTAGTGTTCGGGGTCAGTGCTTGTTTGGATTTTTTAGAGTGGTCCTAAATTACCACATTATTGGTGGGACTGTACAGTCAGCATGACTCATTAGACTGACTGGAACTCGACTTCTCCCTCACCCTTTCCTTCTTCCTCTGTAAGTACAGCCGACTCGGCCCGACCGCGGTTGGGTGGTCATGCCCTTCGGCAAGAACCCCTGGTGGGTGTACCTGGCCAGCTTTGTACCTGCTCTTCTTGTTACCATCCTTATATTCATGGATCAGCAGATCAGTGCCGTCATCGTCAACCGTAAGGAGAACAAACTCAAGGTGCAGATTCTTAAAAGCCTTTTTAATTTCCTTAAACACATTTCATATTTAACTGGGAATTTTATATTTAGGAAAAAGGGGGAAAAAAGGTTCAAAGCTTTTGTGTTTTGTTTGGGTTTCACAGCCACAAAACCTCTTGTCCAATGAGCATATACGTTAATTATTATTATTTGCATCTTAATTGTCATTATGCTGATAACATTTGGAATTAGCATAAAAATGTATGTAGTACATAGTTAGAAATGTGGTGGAATACAAACAATTTAAATGATACTTACGTTTGAAAATTGCCAGACATTTTTTGGTTATTTGAAAATGTTAAACAATTATTGTAGATTTAGTTTTCAATCAGTTATAAGCAACAGTAGTGAGTCTGATCACTGCACCCCAATGCATTTTCACATGACGGTTAAATTTACAGTAAAATATGCAGTTATAAAATCTAGTGTTATATATACAGTACTGTGCAAAAGTCTTTACTTCATATTTTGCTTCCAAAAATCCAGACTTTCTTGTATTTTAATGTGGTCTTGAGGAACAGTTCTTCAGGCTTCCTAGAGGACTTTCAGTGGTGTCTGGTAGTGCTGAATGCTGATTGGTTGGAACTCCTTTATCTAGGCTCCTTGTATATTTAGGCACTTCACAGTCTGTTGCAGTAAAACATTTTTTCCCATTTCTTTCATTTAATCGACTCAATATACCAAAGATAAGACAGTTGGACAGACAGAAAATAGTATTTTTGCACAAACAAGGTGATTCAAAGCAAAATATAAAAAATCTGAATCAGAAAAAAATATTGATCCCAGAGGAAACTGATTCCAGAAGAAATATATATCTATATAACATCTTATTGGCCTCAAGCTTCGCAACAACAGGTTGTACTGAAATTAACAGCAGTATTTTTTTTTTGTAATGGTTTTATGTGATGGACTCGAGCAGAAAGGATGTGGGTATCATTTGGACCTGTTCTGGGTTGGCCTCCTCATGGCTGCCTGTTCTTTCCTGGGCCTGCCCTGGTACGTGGCAGCTACTGTCATCTCAATCGCTCACATTGACTCCCTGAAGATGGAGAGTGAGAGCAGCGCTCCAGGGGAGCAGCCACAGTTCCTCGGAGTAAGGTACGTTGGCTTTAGAAGCGATTATCTCTGAATCCTAATTATCTTTTTACTGCTGAGTTTGGAAGCCACAGTTCTTCCCTCTTCTTCCACAGGGAGCAGAGACTGACGGGTATCTTGGTCTTTGTATTAACTGGGGTCTCTATTTTCCTGGCTCCAGTCCTCCAGGTGAGTCTTGTGGCAATTTCATGTTTCATGGATAGGGGGCATCTAGACAGAGGCAATTAGAGAGTAGCGTTTCAATTAAGCAGGTTCGGAACGTTTTTAAAGGTCTACTCTGTTGGGTTTTGCCTCCAGTTTATTCCAATAAATGATCCCACAAAAAAAAAGGTACTTGCACTTGCAATATGTGATATCTCAGAAGGCTGCAATATGCAAATAAGTCTCTAACCAATTACAGTAGCTTATTTTCCATATACGGCCTGTATGGGTGGGGGAAGTAAACACACCATTTCAAATTATATATATTTTTTAATTCCAAGCTTTTTTAATTTCAGAAAAGTGATGATATGGGTCCTTTATTATAATGAAAGCCATCGCAATTGCAGTAAAGTAGCATCACAGTACTGATTCATATTGTATGAGTTAACTGACTTGTTTATGTATTTCAGTACATCCCCATGCCGGTGCTCTATGGTGTGTTCCTGTATATGGGAGTGGCCTCTCTCAATGGCATTCAGGTACACACACACACACACGTGGGCACACACACGTGGACACACACACACACACACACAGACTCACATATTTCTGTTCATCTTCATCTTCTCCTGTATTCTGGCTGCATCTCCTCAGTTCTGATAGAAATGTGCCTCCTGTTCTTTAGTTCTGGGAGAGGATCAAGCTGTACCTCATGCCCGCCAAACACCAGCCAGACTTTGTGTTTCTCAGACACGTTCCTCTGCGCCGCGTGCACCTCTTCACCCTGGTCCAGATCACCTGCCTGGCTGTGCTCTGGATCCTCAAGTCTACCGTGGCCGCCATCATCTTCCCCGTCATGGTGAGAGCAACTCTAGGATCAGACCCAGAGATACAACACCAAAAAACTATTAATAAAAGTGGGCGGATCAATATGTCCAATCGGACCATTGATTTTTCTGATTCTGACGATTCCTTTCTGAGACTCTATTCTCACATTGTAGCACTGTTACAGTTCTTTAACCAGAAATGTGAATACTAATATTTTTTATTTAATTTGTTGATTGTTTGATTGTGTCTTTCTTCCAGATTCTGGGCCTGATGGTGGTGAGGAAGATGCTTGACCTGGTCTTCTCCCAGCATGACCTGGCCTGGCTGGACGACATCCTCCCCGACAAGGACAAGAAGAAGAAGGAGGATGAGAAGAAGAAGAAAGAGAAAAAGAAAGCAAAGAGTGCACCTCACGACAGTGACGAAGAGGTTCGGGAACACATGAGGCCCTATTAAACAGACAGACAGACACACACACACACACACACACACACACAAACACACACACTCACAAACACACGCTTTCATACAGTTTAATGTTATCTGTTGATTTATATTTTGTCATTAATCATTTAACTGTTTTTTTGTTTGCTCCACAGTTTTGCTGAGAAGGCACTGTAAAACCTTTACTACAGTCTATATGTGGTTCCCTCTGATTAGGGCTGCACAACATGGACAGTATACCAATATTATGATTATATTGCAATTATTGCCATATGCAGTGCTGTGCAAAAGTCTTGAGCCACCCCTCATTTCTTCATATTTTGCTTCCAAAGAGCCAGACATTCTTTTAATGTGGTCTTGAGGAACACTTCTCCAGGCTTCCTGTAGTACTTTCTTTTTTTTAATCTCAGTATGCCAACGATAAGACAGTTTGACAGACATAAAAAAAATATTGTTGCGCCAACAAGGTGATTCAAAGCAAAATACAAAGAAATGACAGGTGGTTCAAAACCTTTGCACAGAAGTGCACCTTGCAATATATTAAATGACATGATTAAAAATTGACCAAAAATGTACTTTTGTTCCATTAAATGAATTCCTTGATTGGCCCAACATCAATGAAAACTCTCATCTGGAACTCTGTCTGGTCATGGCCCAGTTTCCCTAAAGAATCTTAAAAGAGCTAGTAGAGAGAGAGAGTACTCAGAGTCAGGCTTGCTCTACCATTTAACAATCATCATTGGGTCAAGATGCTTATGAAGAACCCAGTGTGAGGCCAAGATTGTACAGTCCAGTATTAAAAAGACTCATATTGTGCAGTCCCAACTCTAATCCACCTTTCCTTTGTCTGAACTCCTGCATGGCTTTTGTTTCCTCCAGTAGAGACAGAGCTCAGTGCCCCTTGTAGGGAAACATTCAGTGGAGCTGAATGGGAGTGAAATTGCAGGACAATGTGTCTTTAACAGCGTCGGCACTGGCCCCTTTCACAGACACAGAGGAGCTAAATCTGATTGGCATCCCTTTTCCATTCTGAAATTAATCTGAATCTAAGACATATGAGCTCATCAACTTGCAATCTTGTCATCTAAGACCAAAACGCTCCAGTAGAGCTATACTATCAAATATATTATTACTATTATTACTATTATTGTTGCTGTTGTTGCTGTTTTGTTGTTGTTGTTGTTATTATTATTATAACGTTACTACATTATTACTACATCTTTATTACATAGTATTATTACTTTATTACATAGTATTACATTATTATGACTAGGGGTGCCAAGCAATTAAATAATTTAATCTAATTAATTACAAGCTCTCTGATTAATTAATTTAATGTTTACAGCAAAACGTTTTTGCACCATTCTTGTGCAATATGGTCTAATATGCTGAGGGAAAAAAATGCATCAGCAAGAACAATGATAGAATTGAGACCATCTATAAGCTGCAGTTTTAGACAGTGCACATACACACACAGGTGTCAGAAGCATTTTATTGCGTGGGGGACCCACTGCTTGGGGGTCTGGAATGGGGGTGGGGGCAGGAGGTGATAGATGTAGCGTAGTGTTTTCCGCGCTGGACTCAGCGTCTCGTGTGTTTCAGTCATACATATCACTGGGTGGATAAGTGAGTGGGGGGACGAAACAAATGATTTTTGAAAGTGTGAAGGACACGTCTCCCCCTAATATAATGGTTCCGGTGTCCATGCAAACAAAGCATCTCAGACCACAATTATAACCTAGAATTAACAACAGAATAACACCCCTTCTCACTATTTCTCCAATACTGTAAGTGACAATTTTAGCAGCAGAGACCATTTTGTCAGGGAGTGAATTAGTGGGTCACAGGTAGACGTTCTCAGTTTGAGTCTGAGGGCCTGGTCCAGTGTGGCTGGCTGCTGGAGCTGGTATCAGGGGCTGTGCTGGTTCGGACCAACAGGTTAGTTCCTAAGTGCAGATACCGATACTCCTGTCAAGGGATCCATCTTTCCATTTTTAAATGTAAACTTTCCGTTCACCGGGCCAAGCAGTGCGTTCTCGTCTCCTCCTTCATTTTACAGAGCACCTGTTGCCAGAACCAGATCGGGTTAAAGAGTCACCACGGCATGAGATTAATCAGAGTTCATTTTTAACGCGTTATTTATTCTGTGATTAATTGATCAAAATTGACACGTTAATTCGACACCCCTAATTATGACATATTATAACATTACTTCATTATTATTCAAGATGCAAGAGTTTTATTTGTCACATGTGTACAACATACAGTAAAATTCTTTTTCTGGTGTCACCCCTTTGACCATGCCTTATTAAAAATAAATGTAAAGTATATAAATATAAAATTAAAGTTTTTTTTATTTATAATGTAATAAAAGCTAACATAAGATATCAGGGACAGAAAACATACCCTAAGGACAAGACAAACAAGAGTGAATATCTTGTGTGGTATTTAGTGTTAATTATTACTTAATTATTATTAGTAGTTAATTGTTAGTTAATTATTATCACATATTATTATTATCATATTACTACATCACTATTACAAAATTGTTACATAATAAAGAGAACTGTACAGTGCTGTGCAAAAGTCTTGATCCCGCATGTCCAAGTTAGATGTGCTTTGTTCTGCTTGAATGATTCATATGTAGGTCACTGTGTGGCTTAACAAACAAAAAACATTCGTCTGAATCTGGTCAGGTTCAGGAACTGGACTGGAAAGTCCTTCAGGACACAAGAAAAACACAAATACAAGAAAATAAAAATACAAGATAGTCTGGATCTTTGTAAGCAAAATGTGAAGAAATGAGGATTGGTTCAAGACTTTTTCACAGAACTGTAGCTCAAAGGAAAGTGTAGCATTGTTCCCCCCCCCCCCCCCAAAGGGTGGGCGTGGCCTAAATGTGTTTTGTCTCTACGGGAAGGTCTGTCTGTGTTTGCCAAGGCTGTGTGTGTTACAGCTCCGTCCCGTGTCCTCTGACTGCTGTGTGTTTTTGTGAGTGTTTTTTGGGTGTTGTGTCACATGGCAATAGCTGGTTGCTGTGCCTCCCCCAGTCGAAATGTCCCAGTGACTGCCCCCCCTCAGTGAAGATTCCCATGGAGTCACTGAACCCATCAGAGCTCCCTGCACACCCCCTTGACCCCCCTGACCCAGACTCTCCTGACTCAAATTGTGAGTGGACTAGAAAGACCCCAACCACTACTGTCATATTCCAGATTTTACGAAACACTTTATAAACTTTAGAAATTCTTTATACACTTGAGCTGTTTATACACTTCATAAACATTTTATGAAAAGTTTATAAACATTATAGAAAAAATACTTATAATAATAATAATAATAATAACAATGGTAATGATCATTTTATTTTTGCAACCCTTCAGTCAGCCTTTTGATAGCAGCAATTTATTTTGTATCATTTTTGTTTATTACACATTTAAATGTATTTAAATACATGCTTTCCCTTCCATGTGTTTGTGTCTGTGTGTGTGTGTGTATGTGTGTGTCTACACAGAATAATCACCCTTATTCCTCCTGCCCCCTCACCGAGTTGGACTTGGACCACAGGTACTAAAGTACACATACAGTATAACCACACATGCGCACACACACACACACACACACACACACACACACACACACACATACTGGAGAGCTCACAGTCAAACTGCACAGACACACGCAGACACAAAACTAGGAAAAGATGCTCATATAATGATTTGTTTTTCTCTTTAATGCGAGTTAATCCTCTCCACTGTCAGCACCTCACACAGTCTCAGATGTTTCTGTCTCCTCTACTTTCACCCCCCCTGTCAACTCTCCACTATGTCTGGTCAATCACCATTACCGGAGCCTCATGATCACGTTATCTTCCCTTCTTGGTTTTGCCAAATGGTGATGACTGAAGTCCTGCCTGCACTGTTTCTGAGAGAGTATGGGTGATACTGGATTATAGATAAATCATAGATAAGTGATGAAACATTGTGAGATGTGGTGTCTTCTGTGCCTCAAAAGTATTATTTGTGCCTATAAATCTAGTTCCCACTTACACAGGTTCCTTTTTATTGTGTTGCCATGTGATTTTCCCCATTCCTCAAACGCTCACCTTCACTCACAGTACTGTGCAAAAATCTTGAGTCACCCCTCATTTCTTTCTATTTTGCTTTGAATCATCTTGTTGGTGATGACTACTATTTTCTTCCAGTCAAACTGTCTTATCTTTGAGATACTGAGTAGATTAAATGAAATAAGTGGGACCAGATGTTTTACTACGCCAGGCTGCAAAGTGCCTAAAGATACAAGGAGCCTAAATGAAGGAGTTCCAACCACTCAGCATTCAGCACCACCAGTATACTGATCACCGCCTGATCATCTGGAATCATCTGCACCT
>JBBJLS010000036.1:11523807-11534151 GCA_037577275.1 Bryconaethiops microstoma
GTAAGGTAGTGTAGTCTAATGTAATGTAGTGTAGTGTAGTGTAATGTAATGTAGTGTAGTCTAATGTAATGTAGTGTAGTGTAATGTAATGTAGTGTAGTCTAATGTAATGTAGTGTAGTCTAATGTAATGTAATGTAGTGTAGTCTAATGTAATGTAATGTAGTGTAGTCTAAAGTATACCGAAAGGACTTCGACAGCGTGCTGGTGACGTCATAACTCTCATCGCTCTCTGATTGGCCGAGTGGCTGTGAGGTCTGGGGACCGGAGAGAGGGTCTGGGAGAGAGAGAGAGGAGTAAACAAACCGAGATGGGAGAAATAGTGGAGTTAGCGAGCAGATTTAGTTCTTATTCCGTCAACCAGCTGAACGAGCTGCTCGAAGATGACGAGAAGCTCAGTAAAATCGTCAAAGAGATGGACGAGGTAAGAGCTTTTCGTCCAGGAAGCGAAACCTACAGACTTTAGCATGTTTAGCATAGCGGCCTGTCCTCTTTTGTCAGTTAGCTTTTAGCTCGCCCAGCGTTACACTGCCATTATACAACATATATTTTACATTTGTCCATTATTGTGGCCTGTATCACATTTAAGAATACGCAAATCTGTATTAAATGGAAGTAGAGCTGGACAAAATATCAGTATTGGGATTTTACTGCTACATATTGCAACTTATGTCTTTCAATACAGTAAATGGCCCAGATCATTCCTCTGGAATTAAAGAGACTTAAAGTCTGTAAATATTGTTTCAAATACTACATTCATTGCCTCATTCCAACCATACAGTCCACATATGGAAAATAAGCAACAAAACAGCCCGTTTTCAAATCGTAGTTAATGTCTTAAAACCAACACTTTTAAATTTATCTTCTTATTCCCACTCATACTCCAACACCTTCAATGATTAAAAATAGGCTTAATGGACCTCGATGTATCGGAGCATCCAGTAACTCACCTGGAGCTGTGATTGGTCACCCTGTCAGAAACACTGTGATTGGTTTGAAACTCATTTGCATATTGCAGTATTTTAGGGACTTAGGCACAGATATTACTATAACAATTAAAATGAAAGTGAAGTGTCACGCGTGAACACAGTACAGCACACAGAGGGAACAATGTGAAATTGTTTCTGTGCATTTAACTCATTCACCAATTGAAGCGGCAACACAGCACCCTGGGAGCAGTGTGTGGGGACAGTACCTTGCTCAGTGGTGCCACTAACCGCCCCTGGGATTCAACCTTCTTAATGCAGGGCTAGATGCCTAATCACTGGGCCACTAACAGATTATATATTGTGCCGCCCTACAGATAACTCAGCCCTACTTATTACAAAGCCCACGCTTGTCTCCTATATCACAAAGCAAAGTCTGGCACATCTAAAGGGGTATTATTTGGTCTGGCTGATGGGAAAGGTGATGACACCCTGCGATCAGAAGGCTGTGGGTTTGAATCTCAGGACTGCTAGTGGCACCACTTTTCTTTATCCTTATTTTAATTTCCATTGCTGTAAAGCACATTGAACAACCTTCTGTGTATGATAATGTGCTATATGAATAATCTTGAACTTGAACTGTACCCTTGAGCAAGGTACCATCCCCTCACACTGCTGCCTGGGCAGTGTTCCTGGCTGCCAGCTGCTTTTCCTTGTGAATGGGTTAAATGTGCTACATACAGAGAACAGTTTCGTGCTGTTCACACTGTGCTGTGGTGTGTTCAAGTATGACAAATGGACACTTTACACTTATAGAGTTGGAGCACCCCCTGCTTCAAGTAATCAAACCTCTGGTCCTATTAGAAAACAGGCAAGAGAGAACACACACACACACACACACACACACACACACACACACACACATCTACAGGATCGCAACTCATATTTGTCTTAGTCATTAGCAGACAGGAGGTCTTACATTATGGGGTTGTGATACTGTTCAAATCTGACTTTTAGTGTTTGGCAGGTGAAAAAGGTAATCAATTGTCTTTTAAAAGTGGGTGTTTGATTCCAGTTCCCCAGACACATCAGTTTAATAATAATAATAATACATTTTATTTATAGACGCCATTCTAGCACCCAAAGACACCATACACAAAGTGGAAGTAAATAAACAACAATAAAAAAACAAAAGCAGAAAATAAACAGGCATTAAAAATGGTCAAATTTGACAATGCAAATAATTTAAGGACAATGTGTGAGCTTGAACAGATGGGTTTTAAGTTTGGATTTAACAAGCGAGAGGGAACTGATGTTTCTGAGGTCGGATGGTAATGAGTTCCAAAGCTGGGGAGAAAAGCTCTGCTCCCTATAGTGGTAAGACGGACAGAGGGAACAGTCAGGTGAATGGAAGATGATGATCTGAGAGTACGAGAGGGAGTGGCAACATGAAGGAGGTTGTGAATGGCCTTGAAGGTTAACAGAAGGATTTTTAATTCAATGCAGAACTTAACCGGGAGCCAGTGGAGCTGCTGTAAGGTGGGAGTGACGTGGTGGGATCTGATAATGATGCGGGCGGCTGAATTCTGGACCAATTGAAGCTTATGAAGAGATTTTTGAGGAAGACCAAAGAGGAGGGAGTTACAGTAGTCTAGACAAGAAGTGACAAGTCCATGGACAAGAATAGCAGTAGACTGGGCAGTAAGGGAGGGGCGGAGACGATTTATATTGCGTAAGAGTTTAAGTAAGTAAAGTGTCCATTTGTCATATGTGAATACATCACACAGTGGGAACAGCACAAATTCTTCTCTGTATTTAATCTATTCACCAAGTGAAGCAGCGGGCAGCCAGAAAACTGCGCCCGGGGAGCAGTGTGTGGGGACAGATCTTGGTCAAGAATACCTCAGAGGTGCCACTAGTAGTCCTGGGATTCAAACTCACAGTCTTCTGATCACAGGGAGAACTCCCTAAGCTCTAGGTCACAAGCTGCCCTAGTTAGTTAGCTATCTAGTTACAGTAGCTTGCTCAAGGTTAGTAAGTACTAGGTAAGTACTAAACACGCCTTGAGGTTCTGGTACTGTAGCAGAACCACAAATAGAGAAATCCCTAATGTTAAATGAACTGTAGTGTGATCAATAAACTCTTGACCTCTCAACAGATCAGCAAAGGAGACCGAGTGCGGACAAGAGAGTCACAATCTTGGTTTGAAACACAGCTCAAAACTGAACAGGGACATGGTTAGAATTTTTTTATCTTTGGCTTGGTACATGCTACAACATAAGTAAATACAGATTTGGAATTAGACCAAAGGCGTGTATTTCCACAGCTGTAAAGACACAGGCATCTTAAAATAGGCGATGATGTATTTTTGCGAAATAAGGAAAAATCTAAATACATTTAAAGACAGTTTAAATTAAACTGTTACATTACGTTAGATTACAATCATTTGGCAGATGTGGGGCAGCTGGTGGCGTAATGGTTAGGGAATTGGCCCTGTGACCAAAAGATTGTGGGTTCAAATCCCAGGACTGCTAGTGACACCACTGAGGTACCCTTGAGCAAGGTACCATCCCCACACAGTGCTCCCCAGGCGCTGTGTTCCTGGCTCTCTGCTCCTTTACTTGGTGAATGGGTTTAAATACAGAGAAAGAATTTCGTGCTGTTCACACTGTGTGTTGTGGAGTGTTCATGTATGACAAATGGTCACTTTACACTTTACTTTTTATCCAAAGCGACTACCGATATGATGACACATTCAAGTTTCAGGACAGTGTGAGAACTAAGAGCTAAGTCTTTATGTAAGAGGTAGTGCAAGAAGTGTATTAGGAGAGAAGATGCTCTCTGAACTATGTGAGCTACTTAAAAAAAAAATCTGTTTTCCCAAGGGCAAACAAACGGTTCACTTCTGAGATGGTTGAACGTGGACCATTTTGCCAGGCTGATCCAGAATGACCCAGAATATTTCCCCCACAAGGGTTGAGCTGTCTCTATGGTTTTCTTGCTCACAGATCTCTTTCTACCTCTAGATGCAGGAGGTGCAGCAGTCAAAGGAGATGACCCTCGCCAGTAACCGCAGTCTTGCAGAGCAAAACCTTGGTCTACAGCCTGGCCTGGACCAACAGAAGATGCAGCTGACGAAGTGTTACTGCTGTTTACAGGAGCTCTATGAGGCCTACCAGCTTCGCAAGTCCACTCTAGGTTTGCTTGTTTCACTCAGTGTCTGCTTGTTTCCTAATGAACCCGCTTATTTTAATCACTGTGAAATGCAGATGCGGACGTAATTTGTTGTCAAGAACGCTTTCCTTCCTAATGTAAAATAATCAGATTAAGCCATGCCTGGAAAACCAGACCTCATGGCATCAGAAATGAACTTAATTGAATCACTTGACTGGCCAGTTGTATTTCTACATCGGAATTTGTTTTGGGATTGATTTAGTCACTGACATGCTTCTGTATTGGTATCAGGGGGTCTTTATGCTTGTGTTAACCAAACAACATGCACTTTCTTCATTTATACTGGTCACTGTTAACATGATCTGCTGAACAACTTGGTTTACTGATGTAGCTTTAGTACTGCCAAATACAAATAAAATGGTTTTTGGCTACCCAGGTGTATCCATGTTAGAAACCACCATCTCCTCATATTTTTATTTGATTTAATGAAAATTATTGCTCTAAAAGCTAAGTAGTGTCATAAGCCCCGTTTTGGTTTTAGCCCACTTGGTTTTAAAATGTGTTCTCAGCAAGCAAAAGTAAAGTGGCCCTTTACAGTCACACATGAACATGCCACAGCACAGCACACAGTGTGAACAATGTGAAATTATTTCTGTATTTAACCCGTTCACAAAATGAAGCAGTGGGCAGCCACTGGCACGGCACCCAGGGAGCAGTGTGTGGGAATGATACCTTGCTCAAGGGTACTAGGATTCAAACCCACAAGTGCATCTCCAAGGTGTCTGGTTGATCGCTTGTGTTCAGATTTTGTTTCTCCTTCTCCACATCCCTTCCGCATTTCTCGCGCCCTGGTGAAGATCGCATTATTTTGGTAATCTTATTGTCTACAGTATGGAGCTTGTTTACCCATATCATGTTTATACTGTGGTACATATCTGTCTTCCAGTGTGGACAATAGTAAATTCAAATACCTAATGACCGAGTCTGAAATATTAGGGGATATTTATGGGTTTGCAGTTTCTCTTTTTCTTCTTCTTTTCCGAAGATCACACTTCAGGGAAATTCTCACTGGAAACACTGTTAGCCCTGCTGCAGGCTGAGGGGGCAAAGATTGAAGAGGAAACAGAGGTAAACTTAGTGTTTGCTTGAAGACAATAAATTAAGTGTATAAATTATATTTTACAATCGCATTAACTTCACTCCCGTTTTAGAACATGGCCGATTCATTCCTTGATGGAGATCTGTCTTTGGATACGTTCATTGAAGACTACCAGAGCAAGAGGAAGCTGGCTCATCTGCGGCGTGTGAAGATCGATAAGCTGCAGGAGATGGTGCTCAAATGCTTCCAGACGCCACAGGCCTCTGTTAATGAGCCAGTGCTGCCTCACATCCCCAGTTCCCCCGCACCCTTTCATGGGCAAGTTAATGGCTCCCCGGTTCCTGTGAGACCATCACCCACCCCACCAACACAACCAGCAGGGCAGCACTCAGCGTTACCATACCCGGCAGCTCCCTACCCTTCTGTCCCTCTGCCAAACATGGTGCCATCATATTCTAGTCCATTTATACCACAGTACGCACCAGCACTTCCTCAGAGGCCCGGTCCCGGTCTGCCCCCGAGGACTGGTTTTATCATGCAATGAATACTCAGAATGCCCTTAAAAGAATCGCATAAACTGGGCATTCTCACATTTCTTAAGCACTTTGATCTTGTATAGGATTGGGTACCGTACTCTCAGTGTTGACACTGATGGCTTACTATAAATCTTTCTTGGTAATTTTACCCCTTGGTGCAGTTAGTCTGTCAGGTATAAGTAAGAAATCTTCAAAAAGGAAAAAAATCTGCTACAAACGGTCTATCAAGTTGGTAGAACATCCTCAGTCAGTGTATGTTTTTTAAAAGTATAAATAGGTCAACACATCTAGAGGAAACAAATGTAAATGTTTTTTGTTTTTGGTGCACATTTTCTAGTTGCTGGGGGGGCAATAAATATAAAATGTGCCCAGGCCACTTATATATCCCCGACCCCCCACAATGTTAAATGCATAAAGTAATAATAGTACATTACAATGTGTAAAAGTGTGTTTTCTCTAGATGACATGTACTTATTTTACTTATAAAACTGGGGGTGCCCAAACATTTGAATCTGCATGTCTATTTCTACATGTACTTTAATTTTACATGTAGCTTTGACCAGTTATGTAAACGTTTGATAAGCACTGAAATATTAATCAAACATTTATTGAAATTGCGAACATTTTTTTCTTTAAAAATCATGTAAATTACATGTAAACAGTTTGGGAGTGTTTTGTGAACAGAAGTATGATGCTAAACCATTGTTAAAAAAGTGACTAGTTTATATGCAAATCCAAAAGTTAAAGAATATACTGTGCTCTTTTGTGTGTGCAAAGAAACCCTTTTTATGGTCATTAGCATTATATTAACATGTTGGATTTCTGGGTTGAACTGACCAGCAACCAAAGATGTCTTTTCCTTTTATTCCTCTAATACTTACATATTATGTTTCTCTGGTTTTGAATGTAGTGCACCCACTTAAATGCTGAAAATTAGAGTTCAGTACTGATGCAATTACTGTTATTAACTTTCTGACCAATCTCATGGACTAAACTTGAAGTGTTTTAAAGTTCATTCAAAAATCAAACTAGCTGATTATTTCTTTTTGGAATTAAAATGATTTTAAAGCTGATTAGGTAGCACATCTAACTACATTAGAGTTTGAAGTAAGAAACAATCTCATTCAGTAATTTTTGACTGACTATAAAAACCTGTGATTTCTTCTTTTTGTTAAACTTTAGGGATTACATGATGTGCAGTGTTTAAATTTGCATCTGTACTATGCAGCCACTCCTTTCAGATATTCTTAGACCATCTACAGTGTAGTCACTGTGTAGCATAAAATATTCAATGAAAATGTACAAGATAAGATATGGACAGCTCTTAATGGAAATATTTAAAAACATCTGCAGGCTTTGGAAAATAACTGCTGTCATTTTAGGGGTGTAACATCTGTATATCTTTCTAGGAGTAATTTGCTGAAAATTCCTTTTATATTTAAAAAGGAACAGCCATAACTCAAGTGTGCCTTGCAGCAAAGTTGTCTAAGTTTTCACCCTTTGACTTCAGACTTTTTTTTCCCCTTGCTCTAATTTCAGTATCTTACTTTTTCCTGTTCCTTTCCATTCCTCCTAACACTACTGGGCTCTCAACATCAAATTATCATGGCAAGAGGTATCATCCTAGTGTAACGCATGTAATGAAGTTGCATATTACATGGAAAGCTCCTTGTGTATAGTATGTTGGAATTGTTTTCGTAGTGGTGAACTTTTAATGTTTTCATTTTATAAAAATGCTAATTAAAAGAAAACGAAACAAACCAAGAGTTCTCAATAGCCTTTCAATACCAAGCCTCAGAATCCTGCACCACTGCTGCCCTCTACTGGAAAAATACTCCAATTCAAGAGGCTCAGTTTGGTTCTTCACATTTTATTAACACTCCTTATCCAATTATAATACAAACCTTTTGATTTTATACCCTTAAACTACCCATACCAGCCTTTTGAAACCAGGTTTTATGATAATTTTAAAACATTCTTTGCAAGATTAATCTTAAGCTCCACTTAAGGAAACAATGCTTACATGTAAAGTACTAACTTTAACTAGTTCAATTTCACTTCAGCAAACAAAATGTGAATATCAAGAAACAATTCACATTTATTGAACAAGATCATTACACAAACTACTGAACGCCCACAAAACTAATCTACTCCTCACCTTCTTCACCTTCTCCTTCTACAGAGTCTATCCCCACCTCCTCATAATCTTTTTCCAGGGCTGCCAAATCTTCACGGGCCTCAGAAAACTCTCCCTCTTCCATCCCCTCTCCAACATACCAGTGGACAAAGGCTCTCTTCGCATACATGAGATCAAACTTGTGATCCAGGCGTGCCCAGGCCTCAGCGATGGCTGTGGTGTTGCTCAGCATACAAACTGCCCTCTGGACTTTGGCAAGGTCGCCCCCTGGAACCACAGTTGGTGGCTGGTAGTTGATGCCAACCTAATAATACCAGAAATATTATATTTAACAACCTTTTAACATCAACACACTAACAGTCTTTTTAAAAAGTCTATTCATGTACATGAAAACGCAACAAGAACCAGAGCACTACTTCACTCAGCAACAACTTAACCTTGAAGCCTGTGGGGCACCAATCAACAAACTGAATGGTCCTCTTGGTTTTGATGGTTGCAATGGCAGCATTGACATCTTTTGGGACCACATCTCCACGGTACAGCATGCAGCAAGCCATGTACTTTCCGTGCCGAGGGTCACACTTCACCATCTGATTGGCTGGTTCAAAACAGGCATTGGTGATCTCTGCAACAGATAGCTGCTCGTGGTACGCCTTCTCAGCCGAGATGACTGGAGCGTATGTGACGAGTGGGAAGTGGATGCGTGGATAAGGCACCAGGTTGGTCTGAAACTCTGTCAGATCAACATTAAGGGCACCGTCAAAGCGGAGAGAGGCTGTGATCGAAGAAACTATCTGACCGATAAGCCTGTTGAGGTTGGTGTATGTGGGACGCTCAATGTCCAAGTTACGGCGGCAGATATCATAGATGGCCTCGTTGTCCACCATGAAAGCACAGTCAGAGTGCTCAAGGGTGGTGTGGGTGGTCAGGATGGAATTGTAGGGCTCAACTACTGCTGTAGAAACCTGAAGGATGAATGGAGCGGATACAGACAATAAGAACCTGTTGAACACATTCACAGACATGAATCAGCCATAACATGAAAATCACTGATAGATGAAGTTAACAACACTGATCTCATTACAGTGGCACCTATGAAGGTGTGGCGGGTATATTAGTCAGGTATTAACCAAACTGTGATGTCTGGACAACTGAACATCAACATGGCCAGTTTTGTGGGGGGATCCTGGTGATCAGTGGTCAGAACCTACTTACTGATGCACGTAGGGCACAAAGACTAGTCCATCTGATCTGATCCCAAGGAGATCTGCTGAAGAACAAACTGCTGAAGACGTTTATGCTGCGCTGATAGAAAGTGGTCAGAACACACAGCGCAGCGCTCCCTTACAGAATCTGCTCTATTGTTTTGGTGCAGAACCAAAGCACAGGTCTTGTGAAGTCTATACCTTGATGGGTCAGAGCTGTTTTGGCAGTACAAGTTGCTGGCACGAGGTACACAATATTAGGCAGGTGGTTTTAATGTTATGGCTGATCAATGTATTTGGCAAAACAAATTCTTGCATTTAAGGTAAAATATCACATATTAGACAAATCTTTTCATTAGTATAAAAAAATCTTTAAAACTTTTAATAAAATGACTTTTTAACTTCAATAAATATAACGTCACAAACAATCATGAGTCAGTCTATTGTGACTGTGAGGTACCTGAGGTGCAGGGTAAATGGCAAACTCAAGTTTGGATTTCTTGCCGTAATCTACAGACAATCTTTCCATCAAAAGAGAGGCAAAGCCTGACCCTGTGCCCCCACCAAAGCTGTGAAAGATGAGGAACCCCTGAAGTCCAGTGCACTGGTCAGCCTTAAAAAAACAACCAAACAAACAAAAAAAAAAGACAGTGAAAAAATGATTTTATATTGCCACAGCGACAAAAAAAAAAAGACTCTTACCAGTTTACGAACACGATCAAGGACCAAATCAACGATTTCTTTGCCAATGGTGTAATGGCCTCTGGCATAGTTGTTGGCAGCATCTTCCTTCCCAGTAATGAGCTGCTCGGGGTGAAAGAGCTGTCTGTACGTTCCAGTGCGAACTTCATCTTAAGGTGGAGAAAAAACACCCAGGCCTCTAGTGACAAGCCGTTCTCAGGGAAAATGCAGGACTCAATGACAGTGATGATAATATATATCCAAGCAAATCAGCCAGGCAGTGAGGGCTACTATTGCACACTGACTTAAAATAAAGTGAAAAATTATGACCGTCATCATTACATGCAACCCGTTGAGCATTTCATGAACCAAACTTGGGTGCTCTTTTATTAAGCTTTTTTAAAAAGGAAAACATGCTATATGTGTGTGTTTATATTTTATATATGTGTGTATAACACACACACAGTGGAGGAAATAATTATTTGACCCCTCGCTGATTTTGTAAGTTTGCCCAATGACAAAGAAATGGAAAGTCTCAGAACAGTATCATTTTAATGGTAGGTTTATTTTAACAGTGACAGATAGCAC
>JBBJLS010000036.1:11573191-11597447 GCA_037577275.1 Bryconaethiops microstoma
ATTTTTATGTGTCACTATTTTATAAGTAGTATTGTACATTGTGTGTGTGTGTGTGTGTGTGTGTGTGTATGTGTGTATTATTATTTGTCTTAATCTGTCTTCGTTCATCATATTTGGATGCAGATGGGAGATGCCCAAGCCAAATTTCCCACAGTATGGGACAATAAACTGAATCTTGAATCTTGAATGATGCTTGTACAATATAGTGATGTATGAGGAACAGCAGAAGAGCAGATGGTCCTCAGGTGCCGAGAAGGTAATTGTAGGATGTAATCAGACGGTGTCTTCGAAGACAGATCATCCACAACTACACAGAGAGGGACGTTACAGCAGGACTGCGGCACTTAAACCCCTCATTATACACACGAAAGCATGACTGAGGGGTCAGTGGTGTCAAAGTGACCTGGTCAGATGAGTCATCCTTATTCTCCACAGGTAGACAGGTGTGGTGTACACCAAGAGAGCCGTGCAGGCCTGAGAGCTTGACCTCTGCAGCAATAGTGTCATGCTGTTGTGGGGGTGATTGCGCTGCCATAGTTTGGGTCCAAAGTCCACTTGGAGATCATCATCAGATCTCAGCCCAACTCAACAGGTTAATTTTTGGACTACACTTTTAACACCTCTTGTAAAGTGCCTTGCTCAAGGGTACCTCAGTGGTACCAGTAGCAGTCCTGGGATTTAAATCCACACCCTTCTGAACACAAGGGCAACTCGCTAACCAGTAGGCCACCAGTTGCCACAGAATGAGAGAATTGAGAGAGTATCTTCTGGAAAAATTGTGTTCCATCTCTTCAGAGGAACACCAGACTTGTAAACACCTTACTAAGATATCTTCATAGGCCAATTAGGGTGGCATGATATAGGCAAAATAATAGTATTGTTTTTTTGGTTTTTTTTGTAGCCTTAGGATCTGTCTTTTATTTTTGAGAGAAAACATTATTTCGTCCAAAGAAACGAAAATGTTTTTTATTCTTTCTTTCCCGTTTAAACGTTGAAGGCCAAAATGAGAAGTTTTGTGGGTAATCTGAAGTTTTTCTCTAAGAGAAGTACAGGATCTCGACGACCTCCTTTTTCTTTTTGTTTCTTTCTTTCTCAACACAGTGGGTGTGGCCTCTCGGCCGTCGCGTCCTCCTATTAGCCAGGGACGCCAGTCAATCATACTGGCCTGTAGAAGGCGGGACATAGATCTTGTAATATTGAAAATGGATTTTGACCAAAGAGACAAAAAATGTTTTTGTTTTTTTCCTCGATTTTCATCGAGTACAAAACCACGTTTAAACGTTTACCAAGTCCCCAAGGTCCTCAAACTGAGAAGCTGTGCAGTAACACTGGTGTGTTTTTCCTTTTCTCCTCTTCCTTTCTTTTTTGTTTACTCCACCGTTACTTAACACGGTGGGCGTGGCTTCAGGAACAGCCAATGAGAGACGCGACGCGACGTAGGTATAATATTTCTCTGGTACACGTTAAACAGATTTAAAAAAAACGAGAAGATGTGTGAGGATTTTCTTTTTCAGTTCTTCCTTTTCTCTTTGTTTATTCTATTCTTTCTAAACGTAGTGGGCGTGGCTTCTTCGCTTTCTTCTTCTCCTATTGGTCAGGGGCAGCCCGAGCCTACGTTTAGATATTGTAAATATTGCAAATGAATTTTTGACCACAGACAAAAAATGTTTTTCCTCGTTTTTTCTCGAGTACACTTCTTCCTTTTCTCTTTGTTTATTCTACCCTTTCTAAACATAGTAGGCGTGGCTTCTCGACTTCGGATCCTCCTATTGGTCCCGGGTGTTCAGTCAATCTTATTGGCCGAGAGAGATAGGGACGTAGATCCGCAACAGGAACGGAAAAAAATCGTCCGTCGTGTGTTGCGTCTGGTAGGGGATGAGTGTCTGTGCGGAATCGGGATGAGTGGTGTGTTTGCGCGCGCTTCTAGGGCTGTGTGATCCTCCCGTGACGGGCATGGCGGCTCCAGGGCGGACGGTTTTCTCGGTTTGTTCGTTATTTTCTGTGCCGGAGCGCGGGACGGTGGGAGGGTGACGGGGCGTCACATGACCGGCCGAGGGGCGATCTGCTGGATTCCAACATGGAGCTGGGCCGGGCCGCGCGCTGCTGGCTGCTGATCGCGCTGCTGTGCGGCTCGGGGCAGGCCGGGGGCGGCGCGGGGCTCGTGGGGCTGCGGCTGGAGAGGCACGGAGAGAGCGTGTCCATGCACGATCGCTACCTGTATGCCCCGCGCGGCTCCGTCTTCACTCTGAGGCTGTTCGGCTCGGACCTGCTCGGTAACTCCAGCTCGCCTAGGGTCGCGTTCGCAGGCGAGCAGAAGGTTGCAGGTGCTGATGAGGACCCGTGCACGCTTGAGAGCGTGAGGAATTCGTCCGCTTTCCGCGTGCGCCACGAGTTCCGCGCGGATGATGAGCATAGCGGCGTGATCGAGGTGTTCGTGGAGGAGGACGACGAGGAGGAGGAGGAGGGAGAGAAGGGAGAGGGGGCCATCCAGTACCGCATATGCGTGCACGACGGAGAGACCTGGGGGTCGCTGGGGGAGGACAGGCTGCGGCTGGTGGAGCCGCGTGCCGAAGGCGTCCCCATGTGGGCACTGGCCGTCATCATCGCGGGTCTCGCGCTCTTCTGCGCGCTGCTGCGTGTGCTGCAGCTCAGCCTGCTGTGGCTGGATCCTCTGGAGCTCTACGTGCTGCACAGCTGCGGCGCCGAGGACGAGAGGCGCACCGCCAAGCGCCTGGAGCCGCTCCGCCGCAGGGGAAACCTGTTGGTGTGCGCGCTGCTCGCCCCGTGCGCGCTGCTCCACTCCGCGCTCGGGGTGCTGCTCTACTACGCGCTCGGCTCCGTCCTGTCCGCCGTGCTCGCGTGCGGCGCGCTCCTGTTCCTCGTGACCGAGCTGCTGCCCCACGTCCTGAGCTCGGGCCACGGCTTCCGCGTGGCCCCGGGACTCGTGTGGCTGGGCCAGGCTTGCCTGGTGCTCACGTGCCCGCTCTCCTGCCCGCTCGGGCTGCTTCTGGACATGGCGCTGAGGCGCGACGTCAGCACGTGCAGCGTGCGCGAGAAGGTGATGGAGATGGTGCGCTCCAACGTGAACGACCCGTACGGAGAGTTCGTCAAGGAGGAGTTCCGGCGCGGCGCGCTTAGGAGCAAGACAGTGGAGGACATCCTCACCCCCCTGAAGGACTGCTTCATGCTGCCCTCCACAGCTGTGCTGGACTTCAGCACCATGTCCGAGATCATGCAGAGCGGGTACACGCGCGTGCCCGTCTACGAGGAGGAGAGGTCCAACATCGTGGAGATCATCTACGTCAAGGACCTGGCCCTGGTGGACCCCGAGGACTGCACGCCCATGACTACCATCACCAAGTTCTACAACCACCCGCTGCACTTCGTCTTCAATGACACCAAGCTGGATGCCATGCTGGAGGAGTTTAAGAAAGGTGGTGTTTTTTTCTTTTTCTTACCAAATTTGATGCTCCATCCCTTGCATGAAAACGGTCTAATCTCCTCTCTCGTCCTGATGTTTTTTGCTTAGGAAACTCCCACCTGGCCATAGTGCAGAGGGTCAATAATGAGGGGGAAGGAGACCCCTTCTATGAGGTGCTGGGACTCATCACACTGGAAGATGTTATCGAGGAGATCATCAAGTCGGAGATCTTGGATGAGTCCGATGGTTACAGTGAGTGGAGCCACCTAGCGTCCTCCATCACACCCAAACGCTATTTAGGTTCTCTCCTCATCTGGTGTGTCCCCTCTTTTTCTGGAACCTTGTTCCAGAAAGAAAGGCAGCCGGTGGGCTAGTGGTTAGGGAGTTACCCCTGCGATCAGAAGGCTGTGGGTTCGAATCTCGGGGCTGCTAGTGGTACCATCTCTGAGGTTCCCTTGAACGCATTACCGTCCACACACACTGCTCCTTGGGCGCTGTGTTCCTGGCTGCCCACTGCTTCACTTGGTGAAAGGGTTAAATCCAGAGAAAGAATTTAACACTGTTCATGTATGACAATGACAAATGGACGCTTTCCACTAAAGCTGACCCTACAGCTTGGGATATGTTTGTTTAGCACTGTGCCAATACCAGTATCAATACTGATACTGCTTATTGATATTATACTAATCCACACACTTATTGATCTGCTCTACATAATTTGGTGCAATGTCACATGAAAAGCTGTGAGAAGGTTCAGCAGTTATTTTATTGTGATTTTTTTTGGGAGAAATTAGAATCTAAACTGTGTCCTGAGTTTCCTGTTTATATAATGAGGGAGGAGCATCGATACAAATGTTCTGATCAACATATGTGTGTTGGTGAAGAGCAGAACGCCGCTCCGTCCCTCCACTGATCCAATCCAGCATCGAAAATTTGAAAATGCAGCCGTGTTAGAATGTATTAACACGGCAGAAACACCGACAGTAGCAACGTCTGAACAGGGGATTCTCCAGGTTTCAGAACTGACCAGTCAGGAACTGGGACCAGTTTAGCCCCAGTTCTCCATCCCCAAGTAGAGCAGGGTAGGATGAGCTGAGTTTCCAATATCAGAGTCAACAAATGAAGGAACCTTAGTAAATGGAGGAGAGACTAATTTACAGTGTTTGGGTTTGTTGGGTCAGTGTGTCATGGCCTTAAAAGCTTCCCACACCTGCTTTTCTTATTTATATCACTGGTTTTGTGCTCTGCTCTGCTTCTTAATGCAGTGAACATGAAAGTGAAGCGTCCAGTGGCCCCGTTGGAGATTCCTCTGGAGCCGCGTTCCGCTCAGGAGGAGTTCTCTCTTTTCAAGTTGCCTGAAGGCGAGCCGAAGATCCGCACGTCTCCTCAGCTCCTGCTGGCCACTCACCGCTTCCTTTCCAGAGGTTTGGCGTTTTCTAAACTGAATAAATAAATGCACTCAGTTACAGTGGATTCAAGTATATTCAGATTTTCCACATCATTATTTATTTATTACATCAGCAACATTGCAAAACACAGGTGAACTTCAGGTCTTGGTGCACCCCCAATTTCCTCATATTTTGCTTCCAAATATCCAGACTTTCTTGTATGTAGTCTTGAGGAACAGTTCTCCAGGCCTCCTGAAGGACTTTCAAAGACTCTTTCAAAGACACTTCGCAGCCTATTGCAGTAAAACATTTGTTCCCATTTCATAACTTTTAATTTATTCAGTATACCAAAGATAAGACAGTTTGACGGGCAGAAAAGAAATCATCAACTTAGGGCAAAATATAAAGAAATGAGGGGTGACTCACGTGTGTGTATGTGTGCGTGTGTAAATAAAAACTTTCTATTTTATAAATAAAACTTGAATGTTCACAGAATTTGTGAACATTCAAGTTTTATTTATAAAATATTTTTCTCCCATTCTGCAAAAGTGGGAGGGGCTGGCTTCACTAGGTCGTTGACTTTTGACGTTCAAACCGTCCAAAAAAGTGTTTCTACACTGCAGATTAATTGGTTGAGTTCGGTCCAGACCAAGATCACCTCTGACACCCAAGACCAGACTGAAAGGTCTAGAGGTCCAGACCAAAAGTGTTCGTCTCTTGCAGGCCATGCAGATGTAATCACAGTAATAAAACACTCATATTGAACCTAATCTTTACTGTCTGTATTTTTTTTCCACGTTCTTCTCATTACTGTCCTGCAGAGGTGGAGCATTTCAGTCCACAGCGGGTTTCAGAAAAGGTCTTATTTCATCTCCTGCGGCACCCAAGTGTCAACCAAGAGGTGAAGTTTGACCAGAGCAACCGTCTGAGTCCTGATCACTACCTGTACACACGGAACCACCCTGTGGATTACTTCATCCTGCTGCTGCAGGTGAGCAGGTCCTACAGGAATGCCTGACGCGATCTCATTTAGGCCTTCTGTCATTCTGCAGGAATGTGTTTGAGGATGCATGAGATTCACAAAGCAAATCACAGGACACGGAGTCGCCCTCCAGGTCCACACACTTTTCACAATGTGAAAATTGTTGGCTGGAAATGAACTTGCTTAAAGATTTAACTGCTCGTCGTTAAACTTGTACCAGCGTGCCACTGTGGTAAGAAGGTGTTTTGCGGGACCTCTGGCTCTTAAGTTGTTAAGTTACCAGCAGAGCGTGATTAAATGCAGCGCCTGTATGGAAGTGGGAGTTCTCAGGCTCTGGCAGCTGTACGCAGCTTTATTCTTTAGAATAAGGGTACCACAATACCACATTATATCGTCTGCTGATCTTTATTGCCATGTCTGTCTCTGCAAAACTAATATCACAGAGGGCTGTAATATGCAAATGAGCCTCTAACCAATGAGTGTTTCTGACAGGCTGACCGATCACAGCTCCAGGTGAGTTATTGGGTGCTCTGATGAATCAAGGTCTTCATGTAACCCAACAAAAGGAATTTTTAACCTTTAGTGCATGAGTGGGCGGGGCTAAACCTCAATAGCCAAATGAAGATGTTTTTAAATGTGTTGGTTTTGTGGCATCACAAAAGCTGATTTGAAAACGAGCTGTTTCTATTGCTAATTTTCCATATGGACAATATGGATGGGGAGTAAATGTACCACCTAGAACAATAGTTAATGATTTTAAGCCTTTTTAATTCCAGAAAAGTGATGATATGGCCCCTTTTGTGTTGAAAGACATCACAATCGCAATATGTAGAGGTAAAATTGCAGTACTGAAATATTGTACATATTGTGCTGCCCTAAGTACCAGTGTTCTTGCTAGCAAATGCAGTTGAAGTCAGTATAGTGGAGCATTCACCCATTTGACCAATCAAGACGTTTTTCGGCTCATCAGAGCTGCCAGCGCAGGAGAAATGCATGAGTGAATGCACAGAATTATTAGAGCTGAGAAAACACAACTGGAGAGAGTATTGTGTGACCGTACCCAGTAAACAGCAGTTTTTTTGCTTATACATTCTTACTACAGAATAGGCAGTTATTTCCAACCAATAAAGAGAAATTGTGTGTGTGTCTGTGTGTGTAGGGCCGTGTGGAGGTAGAGATTGGAAAAGAAGGCTTAAAGTTCGAGAATGGCGCGTTCACCTACTATGGTGTGTCTGCACTGACAGCACCCTCCTCTGGTATGTAATTCATTAATGTAAACCAATTGAACTGATTTTTGTTGTTATTTAGTGTCCCCCCTGCCCACCTCAATTCCTAATAATGAAGAAGTAGTGTAAATCAATCCTCTTGATGGTCTCCTGAAGATCATAACTTGAAAAGGAACCCAAGCCTCTTTGTCTTTTTTGTTGTGAAACTGTTTCGTTCTGTGTCCACACAGTGCATCAGTCCCCAGTCTCCACTCAGCATCGTCCCCCCAGAGACCCCTTTGAGCTGGGAGATGCCACCAGCCCGTCCAGCTACTGTCCAGACTACACAGTCCGAGCCCTCACTGACCTGCAGTTTATCAAGGTGAGCTGGGGGCGGGAGCTCGGGGGTCTCTTTTTTCTGGTGTGAGATCAATATGTCAGCATACCATCGCTAATGAATATACTCAAGTCAAGTAGGTTTCATTGTCATTTCGACCATATACACACAGTACACAGTGAAATGAAACAGCGTTCCTACAGGACCAGAGTGCAACACAGAACAGAACTGAACACCACAAGTGCAGACAGGACAAAAGAGAGTGCGTCAAAAAAAACAAGAGCAACCGGACAATATTTAGTACAATCGACAATAGCTACAGTCTGTATGGATACAGTTTATTGACAGCTTCTGTATTCTAGCAACAGAGACCTGTGTGTGCAAAAATGCGAAAGTTACATGTGCAAAAATTGCAGAACAGAGCTAAACAGCAATAAATATGATTGTGCAAATAGAGTAGCTACAGGACAGAGGATGTGTATTGTAATAAATAGGAGTGTATTCACACAGGTAACATACTGTTGACAATGAACAGACTGATCATAGTGAACATACCGTTGATAATGAATGCATGTAATGCTGCATGCCACAGTAGAACTAGGCAATAGGCCAGTATGTCATGTTTTTCTGACTATATCATTTATCGTCAGTGTAGCACCAGATTAGTGGTCCTTAGGGACCCTGAGATGATCCACATTCTTGCTGTATGTTGTGAGTTAAGTTGGTCAATGAGGACAAGTTTGACGACCACTGTTTCAGGTCACTGCGTGGCTCATAATACTGAGTAATTCACACCAGTAGGGAGCCTGTAGTGACTATATGAACGACAGGATAACAAGTGGCTCATTTAAATGCAATGATATCATTATACTATTTAAATGGTGCATTTTGGAGTGAAAATTAATTCCTTTTTTGTAGACAAGGATATGGACATGCATTAGATGGACAAAAGTATTGGGACAGACATGCGTTGCAGGGTTTGGGCTAGGCCTCTTTCTTCCAGTGAAGTGCAATCTTAATGCTTCAGCATATCAAGACATTTTAGACAACTCCGTTCTTCCAACTTTGTGGACACATGTTTGGGGAAGAACCTTTTCTATTCCAGCATGACTGTACCCCAGTGCACAAAGCAAGTTCCATGAAGAAATGATTGAATATGTTTGGTGTGGAAATACTAGACTGGCCCATACAGAGCCCTAACCTCAACCCCATCCAACACCTTTGGGATGAACTGGAATGGAGATTGTGAGCCAGACCTTCTTGTCCAACATCAGTGCCTGAATGGGCACAAATTCCCACAGAAACTTGTGGAAACAAAATCTTGTGGAAAGCCTTTCCAGAAGAGTGGAAGCTGTTGTGGCTGCGAAGAGGGGACCAACTTCATATTAAAGTCTATGTATTTGAATGCAATGTCATCAAAGTCCCTGTTGGTGTAATGGTCAGGCATCCCCAAACTTTTATCCATGTAATGTATCCCAACTGTTTTGTCTGTTCCAATAAGTTCTCAAGCCTCAGAAAAGTATTGTGTATTGTGAAACTACTTTGTTGTTTTTTTTCTGGTCTTCAGCACACACTTTCTCCGTCACTATGGAACCCATGAGTGCTAACTGAACACTGGTGATTTTACTCATGGAAATCTGTTCAGAGTCTGTAGAATCACCTCCACACTGAGCCTCTGCTTTCTCTCGCAGGTGACCCGGCTGCAGTACCTCAATGCCGTGATGGCGTCCCGGGTCACACAGAGCCCTGATGCGCCTGAGATTAAGATCCTGCCTAACAGCCAGACTAAACTTCTGAATGAAAAGAACACTACCCAAGGTACAGAGCTGTGACTGAGGGTATGGACACACCCAACAGCCTTTGGTAATGGACATTTAGTGCAAGTAACACATTTTATTACCATGAGCAGTTTAAAATGTCTGTAGCATTAATTTTGAGTCTGCTTACCGATTGTAGAATGAATACAATTTTCTGTTCTCTTTCTAAATTCATCCTTCGGACTAAGCCTGTTTCTCTTTTTCTCTTTTGTCTTTCTCTCCCTTCCTTTCTAAAATGTATTTATTTATTTATTTGACCTTTTCTCCCTTATGGCAAACCCTAGACTTTCCTCTTGACTTTTCGTTCTTTGATGCAATTGACAACTACTGTTAGTGTACTTTGCATGAGGTAAATGGCAGTTCAGTTCTAAGCATGAGTTCGTCCCTTTAAATTCACTTGTTTCCATCTAACTGAATTTAATTGCATCATCAGTATAAACACTCAGGTAAGAGCTCATTTGTCTGCTCCTCTAACTGGCCCACGGGAGTCCTCTGATAAGTTATTCCTGTTTTGTTCTTTTTAGGGGCCTTTTAGGCACTTTCTACATCTATCCTTTTCCTCTTCTGAAAAGAGATTTATAGACTTTGTACCTTTACTACCCTGTTGTGTGTTGTTTTTTTTTTTGTTTTGTTTTGCTTAATTTTGTTGGTTTTTTTTAAGCAGGGGCCAAGCACTAAAGGGACTTTTAGCATTAATTCTATTTGTTGGTTTTCTTTTTTTTTTACCTTTGTTCACTCAGATTTAAAGTTCAATGTAAAGTTCGTCAGGTTTTGAGCAGGATATCCACACGGCCTGGAGTGTCCAGTTTTATCCACCGAGGGCAGATTTTCGTTCCATTCGAACAGGAGCACATCTGATCAGTTAATCAAAGACAGACCACGTAATTAAACAATTAAACAAGAACCGTCAGCCATGCTCTTGTGTTTTTAAAGTCAAAACCTCACTTGCCCTGTGTGGATATGAGAAGGCTTCCATGCACTAAACTGTACGTCTCTCGTTTGCAAAATTCTCAGTGAGCGTGACATGTTCTAATGCAGTGTAGGGTAGGGAACCAAAAGTGGGTTCTACATTAGAACTGATAAAGTACCAAGTACTAAATTAAATTTTTTTTAATTTTTATTTCCGTTATGCTTTTCGGTTCCTAAACACTGCAGATGTGTAAGGACATGCGTGATTCTTTCTTAGGACCAGTTTTGAGCGAATGTCATTCACCAACGTATTAATATTTAACATTTTACTTCGCATTTTCCTCCCGTTGTTGCGGGGATGGTTGTTCAGAATAAGGATATTTTTGTTATTTAAACTTAAAAAAATAATAAATTTTACATTTATGGAATCAAAATGGGGAATTGATGACCAGAATCAGAATTGATCAAATTCAAACGAGACCCAACCCTATTGCAGTACTTGGCCCCTCAGTTGCTGTTTTTGTAGAGATATACTGATGAGACACTTAGTAGGTGCATCTGCCTCGTGTCTACACACGTGGTCACCAGGCCTGGTCCCGGAGGTCTGCCCTCCTGCAGAATCTACTTCCAAGCATAATCTGCCTCACCTGCTCCAGCTACTTGTTTAGACTGGCTGGATTAGGTGCTGTAGGTGAGGTGAGGGGGAGGGGCAGCATGCTGGATGTAGGTTGGACCTAAACTAGATCTAAAGGAGGAGGGTTGGTGACCCCTGATCTATACTCATTGACCATTTTTAAGCTCCATTTATCATATAGGCACAATTAGTTACATAGATATTAGTTATCAAAAGTTTATTATTAAAGACTGTAGTCCCTTTAGGTATTATTGGGTGGTGGATCAGCTCAAATAGTGATACTGACAAGGTGTGTGTAGTGCATGCTTGTGTGTGTATGAGCTGCAGAGTGGGATAGTCGACCAGCCAAAAGTATCCAGCCAGCAGTATCCTGTGGCCAGGAACTGACCATGTTGAACATAAACTGCAGCATCAGACGAATCATCTTCAGTAACTACAAGGTGGACCAACAGGGTAATAAAGTGGACATTAGGAGGTTTAAAAACCTCAGCAGCATTGCAACACACACACACACACTCACACGAACATGCTACTACCATGTTAGTGTCACTGCTGTGCTGAGAATGTTCCATCGCCCAAATATAACCTGCACAATGTTGGGATCCTGAATGTTAATGAAGGAGGTAAAGGATGTTGCAAACCGACTGTAGTCCGTAACTGGAAACTACAGTGTGCTCCTTCATTGTCAGTGGAGCTCATAAATGGATAAATGAGTGTAGATACAAGGTAGGTGTACCTAATAAAGTGACTAATCAGCATATACAGTTGCATGTTACTCACTCTGTTTACTAAAAATCCACTGTTTATTCTTTGCTAACAAAAAATGTACCGTGTCTTCACCGTTTGAGTTCCTTTATTAGCCAGAAAATCTCTTTTCCATTAATCACAACAAAAAGCCACTAGGTTGTAATATATATCGCCAGACAAGTGTTTTTAATGAGCTGTTTAGTATTTAATGAGCTATTAAGTGAAGAAACAGTGAATGAATGCATTTAAAGTTAAAGGACAGTCTGGAATTTGACACTGTTTCACCACACAACCAGTTAATAGAAGTCAGACATGCACGGTTCCAGATTCTTACATCTTATAAGGGAAACTTGTTTTATTTCATTCATAGTTGTTCACTCAACAACGTTCGTATTTAACAAAAAATAAGATCTGCAGTTTATGAAATAAATGGGTAAGTGTTAACAACCTGTCTTGTGCAAAAGCTTTTGACTGGTAGTGTGGGTAGACCATATTGTCACTGAGAGTGCTGCACTGCACAGTTACATTATGTCTGTATAAACTGTAAGATTTAGGTACATGAAACCCCAAAAATGAGCGAGTGCAAGCTTGTCCTCAGTAATCCATCCCCCTTCTGCTTGTTTATACTGAGCCCTGCTGCATGAGTGCGGGAGTGTGTGAACATGTGTGGACATGCAGTGGAATCTGACGGATCTCTCTGGGCTTTGCAGGTGCAAGCAAGATTCAGGAATGCAGGACAGAAGCAGCAGCCCCAGGCCAGAGAGAAGAGTTCTGACTCTCCATCTAACCTATTTAACTTCAACTCACGCCAGGATTTGATTTTAACAGCTAACTTGATTTTTATTGTAGTTAATTATTCTTTTTTTTAATATCTGGATTTTAATGCGTTTCCGTGCAGGACTTTTGAAGCCTGTCGGACGGCACGTCCACTGCTTTCCTTTATCCGATTGATCCTCATTTTGATGTTTTCTCCTATCGTTTCTGTTTACTGTGCATGTCTGATCCATGCGGTCGTGCCTCATTGCCTTCAGTCTTTCAGAGTCAGCGTGCCTCAAACTGTCGGCCTGAATCTGCTTATTTTCATGCTCTGATGTGCCAATAGACATGCGAGTGCCAGCTGGGGCAGCAGGAACTGCTCTGGTGTTTTGCTTGTACGTGTAAGTCAGGAATGCACTACCTAGTCTTATCCCCCCCCCTCCTTTTCATTCATTCTACTTTAAAGTGGTAAAATTACACTGAAACCTACAGGTGGTCTTTCACTGTTCTCTGTCGTACATTTGATCTGATGGTCATTTCGCCTTTCTCTTTTTTAATTTTTAATTTAAGCTTTTGACTCACCTACTTAGGTACCTTTTATATCAGTCAACTGACATCAAAACATGAAGCAAAGCATTACCAGATGAGGGGATGTGGAGATGTTAAAGGAACAGTTCTGTGTTTTTGAAGCTCATCTATTTCTGCTGCATCCATACATGATCAGATACGGATTTTAATATATTTATTTGTTGACTTGTAACACATTCGGTTATATGGAAATGTTTTGGTGGCCCAGACACATCCCCTATTTTCTTATTTTGCCAAATTTATGGTACATGGGGCAAAAAAATGTACTTTTTTTCCCCCCTGTTATGTAAACTCTTTTACTAGATTTGATAAAAAGATACTTAAGTCCCCTACTGAGGATGTGTTGACAGGTCGTTTGATGCGCAAACCTTTACATACAACTTTAAATGGAAGCCAGCGGGCAGCTGCTGAAGCTTTTTCGGTGTTTTTCTAACTGCGGGGAGGTGAATTATTGTCCGTCTCGGTCAACAGTGGGGCAGAAGGATTTCAGGCTATAAGATAGACTTTTGTTTTAATGTGCCCGTTTTCTGATGATATTTTATAGTGCCACTAAACCTGATGGAGCAGTGAGAGAATCTCCAGCTGAACATTCTGCATGGACAGTGAGTTTCTCTGAAGCTGAAGATTTGGCCTCTAGCCCCCATTCCCTCTGGGCTTTATCAGCCTGTTTTGGCCTTTAAATGATCTCTGTTCATCAGGATATCACACTCTTCATGCACTTGGGTCCATATTTCAGATCTGAGGTCAGGCCTTGTCAGTCCATGCAGTCCCATTTATTGTGCTGTAACAGGCGTAGACTGATCCCAGATCAGCATCCTCATTCTTGAAACCTGGACTGAATTGCCTCGTGGGGTCTGTGTGTGTCATTTCCGTCCGTGTAGGGGAGACGCTGATCGGTCTCCCCTCTTCATTTTCCTGGATGCTCTGCAGGAGCGGAGCTGCCTGGTTTACTGCACCACCTGGGAATTTGTGTTGTTTTTGGTACAGGCCATGCCGCTTCGGTAAAGTTAAGGTCAGCTTCACTGATGGAGTGAACTTCAGGTCCACCTCTCTTTCTACCGGAAAGTACTTGATGTGCTGTCGCCATGTGGTTGTGGGTTTTCGTCTCAGAAAAAGTTGCCAAATGTCTTCTGGATTCACATTTTCTGTATTCACAACTTTGTTTAATTACATTCCAGCTAATTTTGAGTGAGTGCATGAGAGAGAGAGAGAGAGAGAGAGAGACTGGGGAAAGGTTTTACCTGTTTTAGTTGTTCACCAGGACTGTATTTTGTTTTAACCAGCCGAGTAAATTCCCACCTCTGTCAAGAAGCTCATGTTCCAAATTAAATCCGCTGTTGTTTCATCACCAATTAACCTTCCATATCACACGACACTAACGAACTCCGAGACTGGTTCTGAGTCAGTTTTCTGGCTGTTACTCCGTTTCTGTGGATTAGTAACCGTCTTTCTCTGCTCTATTTATCAAGAGACATGCTGGGGTTTTTTTTGTTGGTTTTTTTTCCCTTTTTGGTAGGATAGAGATTGCTGTATATTAATATACTTAAATCATAGAAACTATAAACAGAATAATTGCTGGCAGATTACTTTTTTTTCTTCGAATACAAAAGAATAGCTGAATTGTAACCAGCTGATTTTGTAGAAACTCTAAACCTCTCTAATATTGAATATTGTATACTGCTTATTGCATCGAATTCTCCCAATCTCGACTTTTTCCTAGGAAATAAAAATGGACAGTTGTGAAACGCTAATGGTTCTGTGCTGTTTGAAGTGACTTGTCTCAGGAGTCAGAAGATGGAGCAGTTCCTTGTTCTGATTTCCAGAGATCCAAGATGTGGATTTCCTGAAAGAGTCTCTACACAAGTGGTCACCAACCCTCAGCCTGGAGATCCTGAAACCTGCATGTAACCTGCTGACCCGCCCCCTTACTTAACGCTCCAGCCAATTAGGGCTTTCTGAAGCTTATTATGCAGAATAGATTGGGGTTGGAATCTTTTCATGAAGATGGATCTCCAGGACCAGTGTTTGACCAGTGTTCAGTGTTCAATTTCACATCGTTATATGAAAAATCATTAGCCATTTATATTTACTTATGAATAAAACATTTCTATAGAAGCACACAATGAAGGTGGTGATAAGTTTTATTTTATTCCAGTACTTATTTTCTTACAGTAATGTCTTGAACTACCCCTCATTTCCTAATATTTGGCTTCAAATTGCCTTGTTGGCCCAAAATACTGCTTTCGGCCAGTAAAACTGTTTTTGACATGTTGAACAGATTAAATGAAAGAAATGGGAACAAATGTTTTACTGTGAGAGGCTGCAAAGTATAAAGATACAAGGAGCCTAGATAAAGGAGTTCAAACTACTCAGCATTCAGCACCACCAGTATACTGATCACCGCCTGATCATCTGGAATCATCTGCTCCTGTTTCCTCACTGGTTCAGGACTTAGATGGTTAGATGGTCTTTGTTTTGCTTGACTGAATCATATGTAGGTCACTATGTCTTAAATAGTCCTCTGAAACAGTTTGGGGACGACTGAAAATGAGTGTCTTTGAAAGTCCTTCAGGAAGCCTGGAGAACTGTTCAAGACCACATTAAAAATGCAAAGTCGATCTTTGGAAGCAAATCATGAAATGAGGTGTACACCTAGACACACTCAGTACTGTGTGTAAGGTTCAGGCCTTAAGTTAGATGCTTTGTTATACATAAAGATCAGAGCAGTGACAGAAAAGAAAGAGCATTTTAAGATCTTAAACTGTGATTAGGCTGAGAAAGGCTCTTTCTCAGGAGTTGAATTTAAGAAGTGTGAGAAAGTGGTCAGAATCTTATACTGATGTTAAATTGAGCTCGGTTGTGTCTGGTAGGCTTGACAAAGAAGAGTCTTATTCTGGATTTTCCTTTCCTCTGGGACCAGCAAATGCAGAAATGCAAATATTTAACTTCATAGTTAAGTCGGTTTGCCAACAACCACAGATGTTCCATTGGTATTATTTCACTCTTCAGATGTGGACCTTGAATCTAGTTTCCGGTCAGTGTGAGATTTAGTGGCCAATCAGTTACTCAGTCTCTTCTGTTTGATATACACTACAGGCCAGGAGTTTGGGCCCAGCCTCAGATTTAAAAATAAAATATGCTGCTTTTTAAATTTTAGATTACGAGAAAATCTTACAAATACTGTGACTGACTAGTTTCTAAGAGTAACATTATGCTGTAAGTGCAGTTTAATGTACAAGTTTAATCAAAACAACCCTCTCACCACAGCAGCACAGATTCACCACATCCTTTCCAACAATTTTTGGAAATAACTTCTGTCCAAACCCTCCCAGCATCTTTTCAAGCAACAGTTCGGTCTCATTTGCTGGAGCTCATTTGGAACTTGTTGGTCCAGCTCGTCCCTGCAGCTCAATGGGAGAAAGATCTGGACACTGTGGAGGCCAAGACATCATTCTCTAAACTTCTTTTCTTTGTACCGGATATCGTTTTGAAGATGCTTGAGATCATTTTCCTGTTGAAGAATTAATTTTTGTCCAATGATCCATAGAGTGCATCCAGAAAGTATTCACAGCGTTCCCCTTTTTCCCCCTACAATATCCTGTTACAGCCTTATTTCCTAATAAAATTTTACCTCAGAATTACACACACACACACACACAATACCCCATAATGAAAAAGTGAAAAAAGAAAGTTTTAAACTTTTGCAAACGTATTAAAAATGAAAAACAAACATTTACAGTGTTTGCTTAATACTTTGTCAAAGCGCCTTTGTGAAAGTGATCATTCGGTCAGACGTGAACACGCAACAGCACACAGTGTGAACAGCACGAAATTCTTTCTCTGCATTTAACCCATTCACTAAGTGAAGCAGGGGGGGGGCAGGAACACGGCGCCCGGGGAGCAGCGTGTGGGGATGGTACCTCAGAGGTGCCACTAGCAGTCTTGGGAATCAAACCCACGACTTCCTGATCGCAGGGTGAACACCCTAACCACTAGGCCACCATCTGCCCTAAAAGTCTTTTTGAGTATGATGCTACAAGCTCGGCACATTTATTTTTGGGCAGTTTCCCCCCATTCTTCTTTGCAGAACCTTTCAAGCTCCATCAGGTTGGATGGGGAATGTTGGTGCACAGCCATTTTCAGATCTCTCCAGAGATGTTCAGTCGGGTTCAATTCTGGGCTCTGGTTGAGCCCCATAAAGACATTCACAGAGTTGTCCTGAAGCGACTGCTTTATCATCTTGGCTGTGTGCTTAGGGTCGTGTCCTGTTGGAAGATGAACCTTCGCCCCAGTCCGAGGTCCACAACGTTTTGAAGCAGGTCATCATCAAGGATGCTGTATTCATCTTTCCCTCAACCTGGACTAGTCTCCCAGTTCCTCCTGCTGCTGAAAAACATTCCCACAGCATGATGCTGCCACCTCCATGCCTTACTGTAGGAATGGTATTAGCAAGGTGATGACAAGTGCCTGGTTTCCTCCAGACATAATGTTTGGCATGCAAGCTAAAGATTTCAATCATTGTTTCATCAGAACAGAATTTTATTTCTCATGGTCTGAGAGTCTTTCAGGTGCCTTTTGGCAAACTCAAGGTGGGCTGTCATGTGCCTTTTACTGAGGAGTGGCTTCCATCTGTCCGCTCTACCATACAGGCCTGATTGGTGGAGTGCTGCAGAAATTATCATCCTTCTGGAAGGTTCTCCTCTCTCCACAGAGCAATGCTGGAGCTCTGTCGGAGTGACCATTGGGTTCTTGGTCACCTCCCTGACTGAGGTCCTTCTACCCCATCTACTCAGAGTGGATGGGCGGCCAGCTCTAGGAAGAGTCCTGGTGGTTCCAAACATATTCCATTATTGGATGATCAAGGCCACTGTGCTGACTGGGATATTCAATGCTACAGTAATTCTTCTGTAGCCTTCCCCAGATCTAGGCCTCAATACAATCCTGTCTCAGCGGCCTACAGACAGTTTTTTGGAATTCATGGCTTGGTTTGTGCTCTGACATGCACTGTCAACTATGGGACCTTTAAAAGAAAGTCATGACAAATCAACTGAATTTACCACAGGTGGACTGCAATCAAGTTGTAGAAACTTCTGAAAGATGATCAGTGGAAACATGATGCACCTGAGCTCAATTTTGAGGGTCATGGCAAACACTGTGAATACTTCTGCAAATGTTTTATTTTTGTTTGTTTTTTTAAATAAATTTGCAAATGTTTCAAACACACCTTTTTTCATTTTGTCACTAAGGGGTATTGTGCGTGTGTAGAATTTTGAGTTAATATATTTGGGAATAAGGCTATAACATAGGATGTTGTGGAAAAAGTGTAGCACTGTGAATCCTTTCCGGGTGAACTGTAAACCAGAAGGAATTGTGTTTTGTTAAAGAAGTGAGTGATACTCTTCTTTTTTCATGATCAACACAAGGCGAATGTCACTAAAGACAGACCTGATATGTCTCCTCAAAACCAATAGTTTGAGCCTTTGGCTAAATAATGTTTTACTACAGACTGTAAATTATTGAACAACAGTCAGTTACATTTGTGTAAAGTATTTCTAATGTTTTCTTTTAGTAAAATTATGAAAAAACGGCATATGATTAAAAAAAATCTGAGAGTAGGCCTTAACTTCTGGCCTTTAGTGTAACTCTAAATGCTGCACCCCTGATGAAGGTGATCATAAGCTTCAGGTTTTATAATCAGGATTTGAAGGACTTTTTAAGTTTTGAAAAACATGGGGACTTGAGAAGATGAGCAATAAAACGTTTTCTCCACAGGGAGGCAGCAGAGACTCGTAGTTGCTTTGTCTTCATGCATCCATTACAGTTACCCAGACGTAATAGTAACAGACTAAGAAAATATAAATTAGTTTATTTAAGCTTTAAATTACACATTTTCAACCAAAATTTTACATGTTGTTCATATGGATGTTATTTTATTTCATGTTAAAATTTAGAACATGTCAAGACGCCAGTTTCTAAAAATATTTTCTTTAGTGAAAATATTTATTCTATAATTACCTGTATGTTCCTGCATGTTTAACAAAATTATTCATTACAATTTATGAATATACTTCCTCTCTCTCTCTCTCTCTGTCTCTCTCTCTCTCTCTGTCTCTCACACACACACACACACGCACCCACACACCCCTTTTCATCTGTGTAAAACAGTGCATTATGGTGATGTAAAGATGGACATCTTTATTCAAGTTATTTCTTTGTCCTAACGGTCATTATCAATAAATTTGATCAATAAGAACACACATAAACATAAAAACACAGTACAGTGTCCCCTGCTGTGTAAGGGGCTGCATAGCTGTACATGACTGGTCAGAGTATCTGTATTGATAGTGCTAGTGTCATCACTGAGGTACCCTTTAACAACGTACCATCCCCACAAACTGCTCCCTGGGCGCCCCTCATTGGTGGCAGCCCCCTGCTTCACTTAGTGAATGGGTTAAATGGGTTAAGTGCAGAAAAATAATTTCACATTGTTTACACCGTGTGCTGTGATGTGGTGTGTTTACATGTAACTATCTGGGGCCACTTTACTTTTGCTTTATTTCTGTGAAAGGTTGCTGTACATAGTTTTATTATTTGAAATAAAATAAACAAAACAAATAGAATTATTAAAATTAAATGGTGTCCCTCAAAGCTCTGTTCTAAGACCACTGGTGTTTTGGTGCTGTATGTAACTGGGCCCAGGTGAGTTCCTATTCTGATGACACTAGAGGCCTCAGCCACCTTCACATACTGCCACTTTAAGGCAGTGTGTGTGTGAAGTTCATCAAAGAAGTGGTGTTGAGCAACTTCCTCTTACTTCATTCTGATCCAGCTGGTTTCACTTCCGTGCCGCTCTCTTCCACTGTGAGTGTACATGTGGAAGATCTCATCACTGAGGGCTTGGTCTGTATTTTTTGTACCATACACGAGGGCGGTTATGTCTCTCCTCCAAACTCTCACTGCTTTTCTTCTCTCTCACTGTTCTTAATGTCCCAGACACGAGTGCCCTTACTTTCTCACATCTGTCACTGCTTTCTCCTTTTGGTCAAGTAAGCTGCGGATTTACAGAGCATCCCGTACTTTCAGTTACTGAACACGCAGTTTTCAGCTCCTCATTACATCCTTCAGTGGCCCTTTGGTCCACAAGCATGAGGACAGTTATCTATTTGGTGGCCTAGTGGTTAGAATGTTGCCTCTGCGATCAGAAAGTCATGAGTTTGATTTCCAAAACTACTAGTGGCACCTTTGAGGTACCCTTGAGCAAGGTACCGTCCCTGCTTCACTTGGTGAATGGGTTAAATGCTGAGAAGAATTTCGTGCTCTTCACCAGTGTGCTGTGGTGTGTTCATGCATCACAAAATGGTTACTTTACTTTTTCACTTTATTTTACCAAATGTGTCTAAGTTTCTTGTGTGTCCTGTTTTCCCTGGGGTAAACAAATTTCCAGCAGCCGCTGCTTCTTTGTAGACGAGTCTCCCTTTTTCTCTATGTGTGTTAAATGGGACAGTCGGGTTCAGGTTCGGTGTTTGGGCTCAGTTAGACATCACACTAGATGTACCAAGTCTGACTGAACCAAACACGGGCCCGAGCAGGATATCAATCAAACAAATTGACCTCTGGACTTAAAGATCACCTAGCGTGAGAACTTCCTAATTTTCATTACAAGAAATGCCTTCTTTCTTTGAAATATTGGCTGGTTAAGAAATATATGCTTACATCAGGTCTTTACTACATCGACAGTACTGTGCAAATGTCTTGAGACATGCCTTATTTCTTCATATTATCTTTCCAGAGATCCAGACTTTCTTGTATTTTTAATGTGGTCTTGAGGAACAGTTCTCCAGACTTCCTGAAGGACTTTCAATGACTCTCATTTTCAGTCCAGTCCCTGAACCTGATCAGTTTCAGAGGAATGTTTTTGTTTGTGAAGACACACAGTGACCTAGGTATGAATCATTCAAGCAGAGCAAAGCACATCTAACTTAAGTCCTGAACCAGTGAAGAAACAGGTGCAGATGATTCCAGAGGATCAGGCAGTGATCAATATACTGTTGGTGCTGAATGCTGAGTGGTTGGAACTCCTTTATCTAGGCTGCTTGTATCTTTAGGCACTTGGTATGAGAAAGTCAGATGTGAAGATACTGAAACAATCATTAATGACAATGAACTGTATATGAATGTAATCCATCACATCAGAAGCAACGTAGGCAATTATGTAATTACATAATTACATTAAAATAGCTTTAGCTTAGCCCCACCCACTCATAAGGAGTGTTTCAGCCTGGACTACTTTTTGAATGAACTTCAGCCAATCAGAACAGAGAGCATTTACATATGAGTCCTAAAGGCACGGTAACAAACACAGCTTGTTTAATTTAAAGGGATGAAGAGAGGTTGGAAAACGGTCACAAAATAAAACAAATGATGACATGTAACCACGTCACAATTCGACCGAAGGGCAAAACAGAAGAATATCACAAAAGTGTCAAAAACAGAGAGTGGAGGAAAACAGCAGAATGTCATTGATTTAACACAGCTGCAGGCTGTCGGAACCAGAGGATGTTTCCATAGAACCAGATCTTGTTTGAGTGTTTCAAAGCGAAATATGATCCCCTTCGTGTGAAGCAGATGATCCACACACTCCAGAAACACGTCCATGACACATCCAAGAGGTCACCTGGAGGTCAGCACATGGAAATAACGAGGACACACACACACACACACACTCCTTGTTCATCCCCAGCACAAAGCTCATCTATATCAGCCCACGTAACTGAGGACTGCATTTCGGCCGAAGTCGTTTCCAGCCCGACTGCGCTGATAATCAGGTGCTTTGAATCAGAGCACAGCTGTGAGGGTGACATGCAACATCTGATACGCAATATAAACCCTGAAAACTCTCCATTAGGACCAGTGAAAGCAATTAGTAGTTAATGATAAAAGTGCTCTATAGCTCTCGCTCTTTCTCTCTCTCTTGCGTCGTTTCTCTTTCTAATTCTTTATTTCCTCTCTCTCTTTCTCTCTCCCTGTACATATATGTTCTCTCGCTCTCCCTGTTTCTATTTCTTTTATTCTTTCTTCTCTCTCTGTCTTCTCTATCTCCATCATCCTTATTCTTCTTTCTCTATCTTTCTCCCTCTCCATCTCTTTATTTCCTAATTCTGTATTGTGCAGAAATAAGCACACTGTGTAAAGCTATTTATCTCAGCAGTGTGTGTTTTGCCAGTAAACACCTCTTTTAACACGAATACAATCGAACATTATTGTTTTTATTCTGCTTTCAGAAAGGTTGGTATGAGCTGGTTGGTTCCAGATTTCTCCCCAGCATCCCCCCACCATCCCACCTTCGCCATCACACCACACAGACTTCACACCAGTGATCTGGGAGGGATAAGTCCATTCAATTTCTGTCCGACTGATTCAGACATTTGCATTCACGCACATCATCTAGATAAGTTAAGGGCTGCAGTGTGTGTGAAGGGGGCTTTTGAAGCAAACACATCACTACAGAATGTAAATCCATGGTACATTAGGAAAGTAGGTAACTACTCATAGACAGGCCAGAAGTTTGGGCCCACCCTCATATTTCTAAAAATGTTCTTTCAACATTTGATTACAAGAAAACATTTGAAATACTTCAAACAAATGTAACTGACTGGTTTTTATGTGTAACAATATACACTGTACATGCAGTTTAATAGATGTGAATGTTTCAGTACGTGTTTTTTTAATAACCTGCCCCCCCCTCTTGCCTTTAATACAGCAGCACATTTTCACAGCATATTTTCCAGCCATTTTCAGAAATAACTTGTGTCCAAACCCTCCAAACACCTTTTCAAGCAGCAAATGTTTCTGTGTCATCTGCTGGAGCTCATTTGGAACTTGAGGGTCCAGCTTATCCCTGCAGGTCAATGGGAGAAAGATCTGGAGACTGAAGAGAACAAGACATTATTCTCTAAACCTTCTGCTTTTCTTTGGACTGAACATAATTTTGGAACAAAATTATAAAGGAGAATGACGTGCTTGTGTAGGAATTTAACAGACACTGGCATGGAATGGTTGACATACTCATAGAGATGCTGAATAAGAATCAATTGCAGTGATCCCTTTTTTTACGGAGCTGTATCTTATTAAAAAATCAGAGAGTGGGCCCAAATTTCTGGCCTGTAGTGTAAGCACTAAAGTACATTTAAATATGCATGGCAAGATGACAATAACAGCTGAGAAGTCTGTGGACGTGCAAGTCCATCCGTTTTCTTTTAACTGGAGGAAATAAAGCATCCTTATGAGTTAGAGCTGAGGCGGGCTTACTCATTTTAGTGATACAGGGATAGAGCTCCTGGTCCACCTCACCCCTGATTTGGAATGAATTAGGCTCGGCTAAGACAGCCAGCGCTCCCCCATTTTTGACCTAGATAGCATTCAGCACTGAACACTTTGCCCTCCTTGTCTCTCTGTCTTACCCAACCCTCCCTTCATCATTCCCTCCCTCCCTCCCCCAGCTTCTCTCTTTCAATCCTTTTTTCTCAACTACTCCAGCATTTTTGAAGCCATGCACACAACACATGATCTTGTTGGGTGTATAAATGTCAAATGAGCACGTGATGGTGGTGCTATTAGCACAATAAAATACAGTAAAAAATACTCACCCTGAATTTTCCCAAATATTATTTCGACGTTATGATATTCATAAGCTTATATGTTTGCTGGAAATGTTTAATAGTTTTTTTCGACCAAAAACGGTTCTTTGTAAGGCGCCCTCCCATATGTGATATGTATTTCCTTGACAAGACTGATACCCAGTGGTGAGGGATAGTATTGCACCCAGGTGGACTTCTTTTATGTGAATTGAAGGGCCCATGTTCTTCCTTTCGTTGAGGCTCACTTGTAGTTCATTTTACATGACCGTTTTTACATTTGCTTATTATCCTTCAGATTTAAACAATTATTGTTTTCTATGCCCTATTACGTTTTGTTCAAAATGCAGTCCTTATAACTTAAAAGGTTCTAAAAGTGCATAAATATTGTGAAAACTTCCATTTTCTTGGATTTCCTTAACAATTATCATCAATTGTGTTCCATTTGGAGCAGCCATTTCTTTGTATGAGCTTTATAGTTTTTATGTTTGTTCCCTTCAGGTGATTCTAATCTGCCTCCAGAGTAAAGTGTGAAGTATTTTGTTATACGTGAACACACCACACCACAGCACAAAATGTGAACAGCACGAAATTGTTCTCTGCAATTAACCCATTCACCCAAGTGAAGTAGCGGGGAGCCCATAGTGCAGTGTGTGAGGATGGTACCTTGCTCAGTGGTGCCACGGGAAGTAATGGGATTTGAACCCACGGTCTTCAGGTCACGGGGGAAACTGACTAACCACCAGGCCTCCAGTAGTGTCTGTGTGTGTGTGTATGTGTGTGTATGTATTATGTATTGTAATGCAGTGCCCACACATCTACTAACCTCCGCCGCCCC
>JBBJLS010000036.1:11615018-11634823 GCA_037577275.1 Bryconaethiops microstoma
CCATTCCCTAACTACAGGGGACAGTCTCCCTGGAGCAACTGGGGGTTAAGGGTCTTACTCAGGAACCCAGTGGTGGTGCTGAAGGTAGCATTCGAACCCACGACCTCTTGATCCCGAGGCAAGTATCCTACCACTGGTCCACCACCACCCCTGATCTACACAATGAGCTTAAGCCAATAACACACAAAAACTTCTACTCTTTCATGCCTTTATTATAGAAACATTCAGCATTCACAGTGGTAGTGGAAAAAGTAAGTGAACCCTTAGTTTTAATAACTGGTTGACCTTCCTTTGGCAGCAAAGATCTCAACCAGGCGCTTCCTGTAACTGCAGATCAGACCTGCACATCGTGTGGGAGGAGTTTTAGCCCATTCTTCCCTGCAGAACTGCCTTAACTCTTCCATATTCTTTGGTTGTCTTCTGTGTGTTGCTCTCTTCAAGTCATTCAACAGCATCTCAACAGGACTGATCTCGGAGCTCTGACTGGGCCGCTCCAACGGGCGGATTTTGTTCCTCTGAAGCCGTTGTGCTGTGGTGTTTGGGGTCATGGTCCTGTCGCATCACGCAGCCTCTTCTGAGCCTCAGTCGATGGACAAACGTTCTCATTTTATCCTGAAGAATTTGCTGATAAATTTGGGAATTCATTTTCCGCTCAAGGGCGGCATGGTGGCGCTGTTGCCTCCCAGCAAGAAGGTCCTGGGCTTGACCTCCAGGTTGGGCGCAGTTTGCATGTTCTCCCTGTGACCGTGTGGGTTTCCTCCCACCACACACGTGTGTGTATTGGAGAGAGGTTGACTGAGCACACTAAATTGCCCGTAGGTGTGACTGAGTGTGAATGGTCGTCTGTCTCTGTATGTGGCCCTGTGACGTGCTGGCGACTGTCCAGCCTGTACCCCGCCTTCGCCCGAAGCACCTGGGATAGGCTCCGCCCACCCCGAGAGTGGGATAAAGGGGTAGAACATGGATGGATGGATTTTCCCCTCAATGATGGCAAGCTGTCCAGGCCCAAATCGATGTTCCCTCCACCATACTTTACTGTAGGGATGATGTTTTTATGTTGATATGCAGTGCCCTTTTTACGCCAAATGAAGTTCTGCTTGTTCCTCCCAAATAGTTAAATTTTAGTTTCATCACTCCACAAAATATTTTCTCACTATCATTGTGGAGTGTCTTAAGTGCTCCTTCGCAAACTTCAGGCATGCAGCATGTTCTTTTTTTGAAAGCAGTGGCTTCCTTCTTGGTGCTCTGCCATGGACTCCTTTCTTGTTCAGTGTTTTGCGTATTGTTGTTTCATGAACACAGGTGTTAGACAGTTCTAATGACTTCTTCAAGTCATTCGCTGTCACTCTAGGGTTTCTTCTTTACCTCAAAAATGACTTTGCGTTGTGCTCTTGGGGTCATCTTTGCAGGGCGTCCACTTCTAGGCAGAGTAGCCATAGTACCAAATTGTCTTGGCTCTTTTGTGCGAGGCATGTTTCCTATCTGGATATGCTTCTTGTCAAAAACACAAACACAAACTTTGCAGTGGTTTTTATCAACCAAAGTCATTCTAAGGCAAACCCCTGAACTCGTTTCAATAAATGGACTCCAGGTGTGCTAAATTCTGACTACAATGAGCTTTTAAAAAAGTAATTAGCATGGGGTTCACTTACTTTTTCCAACCTTCAGTTTCGCAGTGTGAATGTTTTATACAATATGGCCAAATATTCTCTGAAAATCTGTGTATCTTTATTTATAGGACACTGTGCATGTATATTATTGTGACTTGGGTGAAGATACAACTATGTTTTATATAGGAGTTTAGTCATAAATATAGACAAGTCCAAGGGGTTCACGTAGTTTTTACTTTGACTGGATCTGTGGTAGATGTAACCCATTCAAACCTGTTTTTTCCTACAGACAGGTCGTGTTACCCCCCTCCCATGTTCCTCACACTAAAAACCTCCAGGATCCAGATCCAGAATAAAGGACTGATGTTGCAGATCAGCATTTTCCTTTTCCTCCACCTCGTCTCATCTCTGGAGGCCAATGACAATGGAGACCCAACATTCAGGATGAGACTTCCAGACAGTGTTAAGCCCCTTCACTATGACCTCCAGGTCCACCCAAACCTGACCTTCCTCAACTTCACTGGAACCGTGAAGATCCAGCTGGAGGTCCAGCTGGAAACCAAGCGCATTTTTCTCCACAGCAAGAACCTTCACATCTCCAGAGCACTTCTCCTAGAATCCAGGCATCTCCACCTCCTTCAGGTCCACGAATCTGAACCTTTTGAGCAGATCTCATTGTCTTCTGCAGGATCTGCCTTCACCAGAGGGCTGCATGTCATACAGCTGGACTTTTCAGCAAACCTGTCTGACAGCTTCCATGGCTTTTATAAAGGAACGTACACCACACGCAGTGGGGAGGTCAGGTATGGAGACATCTATGGAGCCTCACTGGCCATTTCATCAGAAACACCTCTAGGTGTTATATATTCAGTGTCATTGTGATAAATACCGATATCACAGGCTTTAACCAATAACAGGGTTTCTGACAGGGTGACCAATCACAGCTTCAGGTAAGTAACTGGATGTTCTAATGAATCGACATGTAATCCAGTAAAAGTCTAATTATTTTATTCTTTAACCATTAAGGACCCAGACTGGTCGTATCTTTGCAGCAGTACCACCTGGGCACCTAAAAAAATAATGGAAATACACGTCTTTGGCCTATTTCCAAACATGTATTTAATTAGGTTTATGTATTTATTTAGCTCTAAACGTGTCCCTATTTAATTTTGATCTGTTTTCCGAACACCAGACTTCTGTCAGGAATGTAAGTGTTGTCACAAAATTATTTTGGCATGTGTCCAGTACTCCACATCCACACTCGGTCTCCTACTCTAATCTGTCAAGAGGTCAAGAGGTCACTGCACTACAGGCCAGAACCTCAAGGGGGAGTAAAAATATTGTCACTTTAATTGTGTCATTTGAAAGTTGTAGGTTCCCATTACAACACATAAAAAACCAGGGTACAAGGTATAAAGGTTGGGGTTTAAGGGGTAAAGCAAAGCCCAATCAGCCAGAAAACAAGGACCAAAATCACAGTGTGTGTACATTGGTCCCCACTTGCCATTGAAAAATCCAGCAACGTCCAGTTCTGTGTAATCTCGCTGGTGCCCAGTAGTACATGCATAAAATTTTATACTGGATAAAATTTTGATGTATTATCCTCAGATTATTGCATGTATTCCCATGAAACAGTCTACAAAAATGGGAAGCTTTTATGGGCTGTAGATATTGAATTAAAATCGTCAGGACAGTAAAAGTGAAATTTACTGTAGATGATAGGAGTATTTGAAAAATCCGCTAAAGAATGACTGTTGAGACTGATGTAGTTTGGAAGTGTATTTACAGTAATAATCAGTGTTGAGAGAAGCAGGGATTTGTCTCTCAGTCACTCTGACACATTGATTTATGTCCATTTCAGGGCACTGGCGTCCACCCAGTTTGAGCCCACACACGCTCGAGCTGCTTTCCCCTGCTTTGATGAACCGTCCTTCAAAGCCAACTTCTCTATTCGTATTCGCCGAGAGCCAAGGCATATCTCCATATCCAACATGCCCAAGGTATGGCTTTACACCATCTTAAAATCTGTCAATTTAAAAAATCAGTCTGTTAAAATGTACAGGCTGGATTGATCAACTTTACTAATTTCTTTACCGTTTGGATGATAACCCACATGACATTACAAATCTATATTCAGCTGCATCACACTGATTATACAAACACCTGTACCTGTAATGGTTACACCTTTTGTACACCAATCAGCCACAACATTAAAGCCACTGCAGGTGAAGTGGGAGAAAGGATCTGGGACACTGACAAAAAACAAACTGTGATGTTTGAATGACTGAACGTCTCCAACACAGCAGGTCTTGTGGGGGCTTCCTGTATTCAGTGCTCAGAACCTACCAAAGTGCTCAGAGTATGGAGAACCGGAGAACCAGTGACAGGTTGACTGATGGTTGTGAGGAGTGAAGATTAGGCCATCTGGTCTGATCCCACAGAAGATCCTGCGTATGGGGCCAATCAGAGCACCCATGCTGACCCCTGTCCACCACCAAAAGCTTCTACAATCAGAACAGGACCACGAAGCAATGGAAGGTCTGTCTTGTGGAGTCCAGGCCTCTGTGGGTCAGAACTGTTCTGAGGGCTCTACACAAAGTGCAACATTAGATGATGGTTTAATGTTAAGGCTGATTGGTGTTCTCTCTCTCACACACACACACACACACACACACACACACACACACACAGATATGTGTGCGTGTGTGTGTATGTGCGAGTGGGTGGGTATATGTGTGTGTGTGTGTTTGTGCATGTGTGTGTGAGCATGTTTATGATGTAAACACTGTTGTTTCTTTTCAGCTGAAAACCGTGGAGCTTGCAGGCGACCTGTTAGAGGATCATTATGATGTGACTGTGAAGATGAGCACTTATCTTGTGGCCTTCATCGTCTCTGATTTCCTCTCCATCAGTAAGAGGAGTCAGCATGGTGTTGAGGTATTCAGTCTTCTGCACCTCTTATTATTCTGCTCCCATTGACAGCTGGTCATTTCAGATGCCTTTCTTCATGATTCGAATGTCACTCTCATAGATATCGGTGTACACTGTTCCAGAGAAGATCAGTCAGGCAGAATATGCCCTCAGCACGGCCGTAACGCTGCTTGACTTTTACGATGATTACTTTGACATCCCCTATCCCCTCCCCAAACAGGGTGAGTAACAGTGTTGTGTACGCTGTCCAAGAGAAACTCACTCAAGCAGAATGTGCCCTCAGCATGGCAATGGCACTGTGTGACATCCCCTATTATCCCCTGTTCACTTCCCAAACAAAAATGGTTACAGTCTTCCCTCCTCCTGGAGATCTCCTCTCCTGCCATGTTTTGCTCTAAACTTAATCTAACATGTTTCCCTGCCCCCTTACTTAACACTCCATCCAATCAGGGACTTCTGAAGAAATTTATTAACCAAAGCAGATGATGCAGATTGTAGTTGGAACCTTCTCAGGTAGGTAGATCTCCAGGACCAGAGTTGATGACCACTGCCGTAGCCTGTTGCAATACTAGAACAGTCTGCACTGGGGGCCATAATATTCTGAATTAAAATCTCACATTTGAAGTGTTCAATTTTAAATATTTTTGCATTTTCACTTTTTCTCTTTATATCAACTGGAACATGACCCTGTTATTCCCAGATCTTGCAGCAATCCCAGATTTCCAGTCAGGCGCTATGGAGAACTGGGGCTTGACCACGTACCGAGAGTCAGGGCTGCTCTTTGACCCTGAACGGTCTTCAACCTCTGATAAACTGGGCATCACCAAGGTCATTGCCCATGAGCTTGCCCATCAGGTTGTGTATTGGATCCATTTGTTCCACAGTTTTTTGTACGTATTCAGCACCTCCTTGTTGACCCCTGCCCTCCCTCTGCACCTCTTTTCCGCAGTGGTTTGGGAACCTCGTGACGATGCAGTGGTGGAATGACCTGTGGTTAAACGAGGGCTTTGCCAAGTTCATGGAGTTTGTGTCCGTCAACATTACCTACCCCGAGCTGCAAGTGGTGAGGCTGAGTGATAGGCCCGTTTGCTCAATTGTGCCCCTGAGTTCTCTCCCTTTTTCTAATCCCTCACTGCTTTCTCCTTTTGCTCACGTACCTTCAGCTACTGAACCCAGTGTTTATAGCTTCTCACCACATCCCTCAGTGACTCTTTGGTCCACGAGCCACCAGTTTCTCTTTGTCTCCATTTGTGATAAAAGGGAAAGTTGGGTTCAGGTTGTGTTCAGGGTCGGTTAGAGATCACAGTAGATGCACCAAGTCCAAATGGACCAGGTCTAACCGAATCGAGCTTGAGCCTGAGTCTGACTGAACTGAGCCCGAGTCCAACAAACCACACCCGAGTCCTGAATTGTGTCTGAGCCCACCCCCTTAAAAACGGGCCTAAGCACACCTGAGTGATTACAAGAGCCAAATGAACTGACCTTTGTGGTCAAACGTGCTCTGTAATGGTTCTGATCTCCTAGTGTGAGTCCATCCTAAATCTCTGTATTATTGACAACCAAAACGTTCCATAAACATTTGATTAACCCCTGTTTCTGCTTCAGAACGACTACTTCTTAGAGAAGTATTTCACTGCCATGGGGGTGGATTCCTTAAGCTCATCCCATCCCATCTCTACGCCTGTGGAGAATCCAGCTCAGATCCGGGAAATGTTTGATGACGTCTCCTATCAGAAGGTACGGGAGCGGACTTGGTTTCTTCGTGGGATGTTTTTGTTTCTCTGTTGCGTTACTGTTTCAGTAATCATGTACTGCTCTGAAGGGAGCCTGTGTTCTGAACATGCTGAGGGACTTCCTGTCTCCAGAAGCTTTCAAGATGGGCATCATACGATACCTGAAGAAGCACAGCTACCAGAACACTGTGAACGCGGACCTTTGGGACTGTCTGACCAACGTGAGTCACTCTGCACTCCTCCAACACACACAAATACCGAGGATCCACTCTTTACTCAATTCCAGTGCTGCATTCTGTCTCTGACCCTCAGTCTTAGAATCAGAATCAGAACCAGAATCAGAACCAGAATCAGAAAACTTCCCTGAGAAAGTTGCTTATGTTATGACTGCACAGACACACAGAGACACAGAGACACGAGTAATAAAAAGTCTAAATAAGTCCAGTAAAAACTCTACAAAATGAAATACACAAATACTGGTGTATTAATACTGTAGATGAATAACTTACAGTTAAGTGAATACCTATTAACTCTGGGCACTGGAAAACACCCTCAGTCTCTCATATGCAAAACACCCATCCATCCATTTTCTACCCCTTTGTCCCGCACTCAGACAACCATTCACACCAAAAGGCAATTTAGTATGCTCAAATGACCTATCCCCAATACACACGTTTTTTGTGGTGGGAGGAAACCACGCGGTCAAGGGGAGAACATGCAAACTCCACACGGAAAGACCCTACGCCCAACCCAGGAGTTGAACTCAGGCCCTTCTTGCTGTGCGGCAACAGCGCTAACCCCTGTGCCACCGTGCCACCCTATGCAAAACACCCTCAGTCAAATTACATATTTTGTTTATTTACACACTAAATATCCTTTGTGCTTTGCACATATTATATATAGTACATAGTTTACTTGATTGCTTACCTTTCTTTTGCCGCTTATCTCAAGCACACGCAGTAGCGTCTGTATGTGATAAATAAACTTGCCCTGAGAAGCACTTACTTTTAGTGATTTAAATGCATCCTGTATTCATCACTTGGATGGGTATTGTTCTTTGTCAATATTTATATGTTTGTAACTCATTGGTCAAAAATAACTCCAATTAGATCTGCTTTTAATTAGATCTGCCAGTCAGATGATTTAGATCCCGGGAGACTGACAGCGGATGGATTCTGCTCGGACTCCAAGTTCAGAACTTCTGCATCAGTATGTCACCTTTTCTTTACAGTAAAAGTGACACATGTGGTGAAAACACCTCTTGGTCGTCACAATATGCCACAAAAAGATTATGTTTATTGCTGCATATTTATTGTCCACCTGTAAATAAGCAGATAACATGGAATAAAATAAACATGGAATAAAATCTGTACTGACAGAAATGGTTCATGGAGGATGACCTGAATGTGAGGGCAGTGATGGATAGCTGGACACTGCAGGAGGGCTTTCCCATGATCAGTGTGGAAGTTAAAGGTCGAGAGGTCAGACTGAAACAGGAAAGGTTCCTAAAAGGAGCAGATCCTGCAATGAGTTCAAGGTAATATTATATAAAAGTGTTTTGGTTTTTTTTACTTGCTAACAGCACGATATCATAAGATGTTTATTCTTTTGTCCCTCCTGAACAAAGCTTCCTTTGGCAAGTCCCCTTGACCTACATCACCAGCAGCTCCGGCTCCGTCCAGCGTTTTCTACTCAAAACCAGACAAGGTTGGTTTCCAGTGGAGACGAGAGAGAGGTAAAATGGTTTATTTAACTTTTCTCACTGTATTAAAGGTGGGATGTGTCTCCAGATGTGCTGTATTTGCCAGCGGAGGTGGACTGGATCAAATTCAACGTGGACATGCGAGGCTATTACATTGTCCATTACGAGGCTGGGGGCTGGGACGCTGTGATCCAGCAGCTTCAGCGTGATCACACGGTGTTCAGTGGGAACGACCGGGCCAGCCTCATCCACAACATCTTCCAGCTGGTCAGGTGAGAACCTGGGTTGGACTAAATTAAGTATTCGCTCCTTTCATAGGAAAACTATCTTGAAATACAAAGTGAGGCTGAGGTGGGAAAACTCTGGCTGGACAGATGGAGGATGGAGGCAGAGTCAGTGAAACACTGTAAATATGAGGGACGTGTGTGGATGTGAAGGTGAATGGTTCTCAGGATATTTTTGTAAATATGTGGAAGAGAAACTGATGGGTTTTCCACACTGGATGAGTGACAGAGGTTGCCTCAGAAAACCTAATAAGCTAGGCCAATGTAACTGGAGTCATTATATTGGGTGGGGGGCGCCACCTTACCTATCCAGCTCTGTTTCCATCACTTCGCCATAAATAGGGTTTCCAACTGTTCGGTATTTGAAAGATAAAAGACGCGTTCCGTATCGAACTGATACGGAACCCACTGTGTTTCGTAATTTTGGCAAAACCATGGCAGAAAAGTTACAGACTAGTCCACTAAAAAGATTAGGCGATTTGAATGAAGGAAACAGGCGAGGCGGCGAGTATAATATGCACATCCTCCGCCCCCTCCAGGAAAACTCTACACTACAGCAAGCAAACACCCCCAATTCCAAACCCCCCACCAAGGGCCCCCGATTCCAAACCCCCCACCAAGGGCCCCCTCCCCCCAACCCCCAACCCCCAACCCCCAATTAAAAATGCTTCCAACGCCCGTGAGCTAGGCTAACATTTATGGTCAGGTGTTTGCACAAATGTTTCCTCAGTGGACAATGTGCTGACATGTTAGTATCACGCCGGAACTACGTCCGGGAGAAAGGTGAGAGGCACAGGCACAGACATCCATGGATAGGGGTTTATTTAATGAAAACAAAAAACAAAAAGGAGGCACGAGGGCCAGTCAAAAAAGGCAAGGGTACTAAGGAAAGGCAGAATCGAACTTATGAATCAGTATGCTCCCATGACCTGAACTGAAAACAAGACTAACTTAAATACAAACAGGAGGGAGCACCCAGACCCAGTGAAAAAGAGTTAATAATTAAGGTTAATTGTAGCCGGCATTAGGTTAATTGGTTGCTGCCGGCTAGAAGATGAGGCCACGCCTAAGAGGCCAATGAGGCCAGTGCAGAGTCTGATGGCGCCCTCCAGTGGGCGCCGACCAGAACCGTGACAGTTAGTGACCCCCTGTTGGCACTGCAGCACACCCTGCTTCCCATGTTTACAGTTCTACTACATCACATCCCATTGCATATCCTTGTTTGAACGTACGATTTGTTCTAAAAGTGGCTTTGAAACTCCACTACTCCATTTAAGACACAGCTAAAATATTCCCACTATGAGATCTGATGCCTGGTTTGTCTCAGCATTGGAAAGGTGTCTCTGGACAAGGCCCTGAGCCTCAGCCTGTATCTGAGGAACGAGACTGAGGTCATGCCTGTGACGCAGGGTTTTGGTGAGCTGGTGCCTCTTTACAAACTCATGGAGAAGAGAGACATGGCAGAGCTGGAGAGTCAGCTGAAGGTGGGTGGTTGAGGAAAACGAAAGCTTGCTCAATGCCATACACTTTCATGCATTATTAGTATTGTGTATTCCTCTAACAGAGTCTGCGGTAAATCTGTGTGCAGGGCTACTTGGTGAATCTGTTCCAGGGTCTGATTAACACTCAGACATGGAGTGACGAGGGCTCGGTGTCAGAGAGGATGTTGCGAAACTACCTGCTGCTTTTCGCCTGTGTGCGCCGTTACACCCCCTGCGTCCGCACTGCCCAGGAGCTCTTCCGCAAGTGGAAGGAGTCGGACGGCAGCGTGAGGTCAGTGTTTACGACTAATCAAGTCACAGAGTACTGACACACTACAGGCCAAAAGTTTGGGCCCACACTCAGATTATTTTTAATATTTTCAGGATATTCAGTGTGTAGTAACACATTATTTAGCCCCAAAGTCTACTATCAGTTTTGAAAAGGCAATATCAGGCCTGTCTTTAGTGCTCTGAAACTCACTTTGTGAAGAAAAACATCAGAAGAAAAACATCACTCACTTCTTCAATATCACACAATTCCTTCTGGTTTATGGATCATTGGACAACATTTCATTTAGGATAATGATCAAAATTGTGCCAAAATGATATCCAGACCAAAGAAAAGCAAAAAGTTTAGAGAATGATGTCTTGGTCTCTCCAGTCTCCAGATCTTTGTCCCATTGAGCTGCAGGGACGAGCTGGACCAACAAGTTTGAAATAAGCATCCAGAAAATGAGACTGAACTGTTTGTTTGAAAAGTTACTGGGAAGGTTTGGACACAAGTTTCCAAAAATTGCAGAAAGGTTGTGGTGAATCTGCTGTGATAAAGGCAAGGGCGTTATTTTGATGAAACTCATACTTAAACCTTCATATCCATTAAACTGCAATTAAAGTGTATATTGTTACACTTCAAAACCGGTCAGTTATATTCATTTTAGATATTTTTTTGTCTTCTTGTAAGAAAATTTTGAAAAGCAGCGTTATTTATTTGTTTAAGGATTGGACCGAAATGTCTGGCTTGTAGTGTGTTTAGTTTATTTTTTACCTTTCTGCACTGTATTCTAGGGCTCTCTTTTGCAGTGGTGGAAAGCAAATAACAAAAGATGTTGCGTGTTTACTGCTCGTGGGGGTGGAGCTTTTTTGTATTGTTGGCTCATTGCTGTTTTAAGATGGTAAAATGACATCGCATTTTTGACCAAGAAAAACTACATCTAAGTACAAGGGGTGTTTTATTAAACTATATTTAAGTGGCACATTGTAAAAACACTTAATTACAACAACAACCCGCCACAGCTCCTCCCCCGCCTTTTAAAAGGTGAGTTGCTGTGCCGCTCTGATTGGTTTTTTGCATGTTACACCCAAAACACACCTCTGAATAATTAAGAGAGTTGGGACAACATTTTAGCGCCTTGTCATGCGCCAAGAACTGCATCACATTCTCTAGGTTGCCTGCCGACGTCCGCCTGGTGGTCTACACTGAGGGGGCACGGACGGAAGAGGGCTGGGAGTTCCTCTTGGAGAAGTACCGTCACAGCATGTACCCCTCTGAGAAGAGTAACATTAAAGCGGCGCTGTCCTACAGCCCTCTGTCCCACAAGTTAAAGTGGTTCGTACAAATCTGTCTCTGTTTACATTCAGGCATTTAGCAGATGTTCTTCTTACCATGAAGTCATGTTACTGTTAGTGTTAGGAGTCTTGCCCATGGAGTCTTGGAGCCCGTTTTTACCTGCTCATTTCATGTGCCTCGGTTGATCTGATAAGATTTAAAGCTCAAACAGCTCAAACAAACTAGGCTACCAAGTTAAATGGCATTAGATCAACTAAGGAGCAGTGATGCCTACATTTAGCTCAGTTCACACTACACAATCTTAGTCTTGGGTTTTTCACTCAGAGTCTTTAGAGCTCGCCGACCAAAGCCCTCTTGTGTGACACTGATCTACCCAGACCTCTCAGGAAGTGTAGATAGACGTACCCAGATCTGCTAGAAGTGTTGCTGGATCTACCCAGGTCTCTCAGGAATCGTAGAGGGGATCTGTTATAGTGGAAAGTACCTAGACTTCAAACATAACAGCATCTATCTATTGCATGATATAGATCTACCCTGGGACCTCGGGAAGCACACATTGGTCTACCCAGGCCTGCTAGAAGCAAAGACACAGTTAGAGTGAAAAGTATCTGAACCACAAGCATCATAGCACACATCTTGAACTTACCCCTCACTCAAGAATCATATAATGATTCTTAGTCTCGCAAACCTCTGTTCCAGCATATGCTTTAAGAAAATCTTTGCCTTCCCACTGTTCTGTTTTAGCAGGTGCATCATCTCTCTTAGAGCCTGAAGTAACTTCATTTGACCTTCCCGCGTTCTGTGTCTGCGTCTCGCTCCAGGGCTTTTTAATCTTCCTGCTTTGTTTAATGTTTTAAATGAATTATCCACTATGCTGTTTAACACTAAATCAGTTCTCATGAATACCTGTTCTAGAACTCTGCTGTATAAACTTGTATTTATGGCTTTTCTCTGAGTCCAGGCTGATGGAGAAAGGTCTAGAAGGAGACATCCTGAAGACCCATGAGCTGCCATCTCTTGTCATTAGTGTCAGCAAAAATCCCAAAGCCTATAGACTGGCCTGGGATTTCCTGAGGTCCAACTGGCAGAAACTGATTAAGAAGTGAGTATGTGCAGAATGTGGACCATTTTGACAAAAATATGTTCGCAACTTGATCCAGAATTACTGCTATTACATAACTAGAGCAGTTTTGTGTTGCTTGAACTTTCAGATTGAAGCAGCACAGACTGCCACGTTTCCACTTAAAGACATCTACAGTGAAATAAAAAACACGAAGCTTAGATCATTATATATTTGTCAGTGAATCACTAGTGGTTTGAGGTTGGTGTGGTTTGTGTGACTTGTGTTTTTCTTCCAGGTTTGATCTTGGTTCCTCCTCCATCTCACGCATGGTTGTTGGAGTGACCAATCAGTACTCAACCAATGAAAAACTAGAGGAGGTACACATTGCCACATATCATGGATAATATTGAAAAAATCTGTGAATTACAACCACACAGTCCTAAAAAATATTGCCAAGAGATCTTTCCCATTACTTAGACCCTATTTACACCTGCTTACTTCATCTGTTCTGTTTCTGGATCGGATCCTGATCAGATTTTATCCGTGTGTGTTCACACCCGGTACTCTAATGTGTCTCCGGTCAGCCAGATCTAAATCCGATTAACACATGGCGAATATGCGAATCAGCTTGTCTACAACAGCCAGTCTGATGCTCTACTCCTCATTTTTCTGTTCAATTAAATACAAGGCCAGTTTTGCAATGATAGTGTTTAAAGATCTGCATCATCACCATCATGAACCACAATTGTTAAAACACAGTGTGAAAGATGACGAAGCGAAGGTGAAGTTTAACCAAACTGGAGCTTTTTTTGAGCCAAGTGGCTCATCCAGAGTGGAGACAGAATTAAAATCAGTCACGTCAGGAGTAAAACTGAAAAAGCAGCGATGCTGGATTAAGAGGCAGGGACCTGGATAAACTGAACAGCAGGCGGCACTGTGACAACACTAGGAGGGGGCGCTGTGACTGCACTGGGGGGAGGGGTTTTGGATGTTTCAGAACCCCCTGAAGTGGTTTGAGTGATCAAATTGACAGCTGGTTTATGCCTTGACACACATGAAGTGACCGGGTGTAAATGGGGTCTAAGATATAGTTGTGAAAGTTTGGTGAAAAAACAGAATTTACATCAATTTCCCGTTACAGCATCAGAACAAAATAGAACCAGATTTCGGGTTTGCACATGAGCCTCATGCTTGTTTCTGCAGGTGCAGACGTTCTTTGGTTCTCTGGAACAGGACATGGGTGCAGGACTGCGCAGTGTGCAGCAGGCCATGGAGAACATCAAGGAGAACATCCGCTGGATGGATAGGAACATTCCACTTCTCACGGACTGGCTGAACAGCCACAGGACCTGACTGAAGACCTAGAACCTAGACCAGGGGTGTGGAACTCCAGTCCTGGAGGGCTGTGGTCCAGCATGTTTTGATGATTTCCCTGCTCATACCTGGTTCACCTTGCCAGTTAATTGTCAGTTTTAGTGAATGTGTTTGAGGAGGAGAACCATCAAACTGTGCTGGACACCGGCCCTCCAGGACCAGAGCTTGACAACCCTGACCTAGAATCTTTACCGTAGTGTGTGACCAAGTGAAGGAACCCGAATGTGCCTTTTGGACTCCACTGTTCTTTGATATGAAGCACCTGGAGAACTCCTTGTCTGAACCCTTGAGTGCTGCTCTTCAGCACCCATTTTTATATTTCCCCCTTGACACACCAGCACTACCCAATTAGGAGGCTGTTAATTGGCTAACGAGTGGAACTAGCTGTTTTATAGATAAAGCCCAGAAGGGTGTAGAGTGGGTGTCACCAGCACTGGGAGTAGGAAGACCTAGCCTAGTGTGCACCCAGATACAGTTCCAGTAAGATCAGAGAGTCTCACCCTGGTGAATTTAGGCTCAGGCACAGAACTGAACCTCAGGTGCTAAAAATATTCAATCCTGCTGCCTAAATATAGCCCTGCTGTTAATGCCTGACCTTAGCCTGATTCCTAACGCAGGATGTGCAGGAATAAGGCCGGACACATTTTTCTGTTTATCAAGAGTTTCACTGTATTTGTGAGGAAAAAATGTTTTATTTCAGAATGCAGAACAAAAGCTAATTATATTTGTTTCTAAAGGATCCATGTCTTACAATTTACTTGTTTTATTTTTTCCACTTGTGTTAATTGACGTAGAAAAAGTCACAACACATACCAACTTCAAACCTCTGTTCATCCCCAAGAATTAAACAGGATCTTTTGATTACTGTGCCTTTAATAATAAATGTAAATTAGTTTGTTCAAACGGCAGGACAGGGTTGGCTTCACCAGGAGTGGGCTGGGCTAAACTGTACTAGGTTAAAGGAAGTGCAAATATATTGATATAATTTGAAAATGTTTTTGCAGTTTCTATGTGTGGACTGTATAGGTGGAGGAGTGAATATACATTTACAATTTTATGTGAAAAATTCAGTTTAACAATATGGGTCCTATAGCTTAATTGAATTTTTGGTCATTTTTGGTACTGGTATTTTTTTTAGGGTTTTTTTTTTGTTGTTTTATAATTTTGCACCCCAGAGTTCTCCAGAATAAGACACTGAAGGCAAGCCTCTTTACAATTAATGACATAAAAACATTTTAATTTTTATCAAAACAAAAATACCATTTGCAAGTAAAATCATCAACCTGGAGGTTCAGGAAAAAAAACAAAACAAAAAAAAATCTGTAGACATGTAGATTTGCATATTTACAGATATAAACAAAGCAATAAAAATAAAAGCACAACATTCACAGTCCCTATGAACGTACAGCGGTTTGTGCCCACGTGATTTTCCTGAGTCCCAAACAACCTATTGAGTCAAAATACAGCAGAAAAAACAAACAGATAATTATGCATAAATAAGTTAATAGATGGAATTGGTCCATCTGCACCGCCGGTCCAAATCTGGAACGTCTAGAACATGCTACAGTCTTCAAAAGAACCCTTATAATTGCTTTAGGTAACAGAATAAAAATGGAGAGCTTTACGTCAGCAGGTACACGGGTATAAATCTAAAATCATGGTACTAATCAGACATGATCTGCTTAGTACCTTATAAAACCAGGCGCACGGATCACGAAGGACAAAATACGATCAAGGCATCTGAGAATGAGCAAATCTGACCAGATTTACTAATAACAAGCAATGCCACGCTGTATGAGTATGAGGTCAGCGCACCAGACCTCATACTGCTGGGCCTGGAAACGGCTCTTCAGGCTCGACTGTCATAATCACTGACCATCCTCTTAATGTGGTTCAGTTTGGCCTTCAGATACTTGCATCTCCTCTTCTTCATTAGATAATTAGCGCTCTGGAGACAATAAATAAAGAAATTAGTCCACACAAAATGAGTAATGTACTGGTATTAAACTCGTCCCGGTTCCTGACTGGTCAGTACTGAAATCTGGAGAGTCTCCTGTTCAGACGGTGCTGCTGTCGGTGTTTCTGCAGTGCTAATGCATTCTAACACAGCTGCGTTTTCAAACAGTCGATGCTGGATTGGATCAGTTTAGATCCATAAATGCCGAAAAAGTCACAATAAAGTAACTGCCGAATCTTCTCATGTCTTTATTTTCTGCACCAGATTATTGAGAGTAGATCAATAAGAGTATGGACAAGTATCAGTATCAATAAACAGCATCAGTAATGATTTCTGCATCAGTACAACCATTTCATATTGCAAACAATTTTGTTTACATCATCCTCACTATTTAATAAGAAAAGTTTTTAAAAAAACAAAAGAAAAAAAGGGTACTGATTTGTATTTTACATGACATTCTACTCCACAACACAATGGTGATGAGCTTAAACAAATTGATGACCACTCAGGTCACTGATATATATATATATATATATATATATATAAAATGTGACGTCACACTGAATTATAAGAGTAGTAACAATGAATTATAAGAGTAGTAACAATTATAAGAGTAGTAACAATATTGATAAGCAGCATCAGTATTGATACTGGTATTGATACAACCCTAAGGGCAAATAAAGTCTACAGTTTCATATTTGAAATCATTTTTACTTATATTAACTTCACTATAAAGAATAGAAAACAAATTGGCACAAAATGGTATTTACGGTATTTATATTGATATTTATAACTGTGTTACCGTGGTGCATAAAGTCAAAATTCAAAGTGTTGAAAAGTAATGACCACTCGTGTTGCCGATTATAAATTTGAGTGACTTTTTTTTTTCCTCCAGCAAATCTAGGCCGGCTCGTCAGCACTTTGCCTGTCTCAAAACCTCAAGGTGTACTTTTACACAAAAGTGTGAGAAAATTTCAGTTTAGCACGCTCTTACCTTCTTCTTGTCCTTTAGCACGTTGTACTCGTCCATGGCGTCCTGTTACAGAACAACAACAAGTCAGCAAAAGCGTCAAAGACTTAAATTTCTCGCAAGTTCGTCACGGCTGAGCCCGTCAGGTGCGACAAAATGATTACAGAGTCAGATCAGATAAGGACCAATGTGCAGGTAAACACTAGAGTCTCAGGTCACTTTTGACTCAGCTCCATGAAATGAATGAAGAAAAAAAACAAACAAACCCAGACGCTCGTTTGTCTTACCAGGAACTGTGGAGTTCCTTCCTGCAGCTCGTCAAGCTCTTGGTCCACCTCAGCCAGACGCTTGTTGATCTCGTCCATCTCAGCCTGCAGGCCCTTGTACTCCTGATGCTCTTTATCAAACTCACGCTTGTACTTCTCCCTCTCATCATCGGACGAAATGGGTGGGAATTCGCTGAAAAAAAGGAAAAAACAAAAATTCTGAGTTAAAACTGGATCTTTCCCAGTTTATTCAATCATTCATCATCCGAGCCGATTATCTTTAACCAGGGAGGGCGGGTGGAGCCTATCCTAGCATTCACAGGGCAAGAAGGGAGGAAATAATCTGGACAAATCACCTGTCTACCACACACTCTCGCGCACGTACACTCTCTCACGAACTCACTCTCACACATGTACACTCTTGGACTTGCATGCACACCCTCATACATACTCATTCACACACTAGGGGCAGTTTATCATCTCCAGGTCTTTGGAATGCAGAGGAAACAGCAGCTCCTGGTGGAAACACACACAGAAACATGGAGACCCTGACCCAGAACCTTCTCACTGTGATCTCCCCAATCTAGTTGTGGCCAAAAACTAGCTAGGACTCCAACACTGTTCAAGTTCAGGCTCAAGAAATTACTTTTGAAACAACCACAGAGGTGCATCTCTGCAATACTGATATCACAGAAGGCTGCAATATTAGTCTCTAACCAAATCACAGCTCCAGGTAAGTTACTGGTTGCTCTGATGAATCAAGATCTTCATGTAATGGAACAAAAGTCCAACTATTTTAATCAATTAAAAGACCCTGATTGGCCGAGATGTTTTTAAAAGGGCTCATATTCTACATTCTCCTCCTGTTCCATTTTTTTTTACCATGTTTGGGATTGTTTATCAAATTGTACAGTAAATGTACAATTTGAAACTTTAACACTTTATCACAGATTTTAAGCCAGACAAGTGATGATATGGGCCCTTTAATGTACTGAAAGACATCACATATGTAGCTGTATGTAGCTGTAAAATCACAATACTGCTAATTTCTCCATATTGTGCAGCACTAGGTAGAATTAGTATAAATTGAATGATTTAGTCTTTTGAGGTCAGGGTCATGCAGTGTTTCATAATCCTGGTCCTGCAGGGTTGCACGTAATAATGTTTTCTCAGCTCTCAGCACACCTGGTTGAACTCAAAAACCCTTTGTGAGCATGAAATGGGTGTGTTGGAGCTGGTCTAGCTGCAAAATGAGAAGCACTGAAGGACCAGGATCAGTAAACACTGGACTATAAAATCAGCTTTCAGTTCTATTCCTCCAGCGCCACGTCGCATTTTCCTGCTCCAGCATACTCATACCCTCCACCACTCCCTAGAGAAGATCTAGAAGATTTAAAAGTCCCAAGAAAATATCTGGAAGTTAGATGCAGTAGATCTAAAAGTACCTAGAGGATGGTCTAAACATCCCTAAAGAAGATCTAGAAATCCAATGAGAAGGTCTAAAAGTCCATAAAGAAGATCTAGAAATCTAATGAAAAGGTCTAGAAGTCTCTAGATGTCCTTCAGCTTTCCCAGTTAAGCCAGATCTTCCTTTATCTGATCTCTATTCACATCCCAGGGACTGCAGGCCAGATGTGTGAACTTACTCAGTGAAGTCTTGGTCGTCCAGCTCGTCTCCGGATGAAGCGTAGTCCGTGTCGTTGTCCCTCCCGCCGGTGCGACGGGGGCGTCCAGCGCGTTTCTTCTTGGGCCGGCTGGCCGAGCTCCCCACCTCAGAGCTGCTGTAGTACGGAGCTGAGTGCACCGGGACACTGTGCTCCACCCCTCTGAACCACACAAACACAGATTTAATGATCCACACAGCCTGTGACCACCTGATCACGCTGCGCCAGAGCTCCCATCAACCTTAAAGACTCACTACATTCTAGTACATCCAGGAACATTTCTGCTTTAGCATAAATTTAGAAAAGAAAATGAGAGCTGTACTCACACCGGGCTGTCTGGGGGTTTATCATAGATTGAACTGTCGTCCAGGTAACTCCTTGAACCTACAAACTTCTCATGATATTCATTCAGTACAGGCTCTGGAGCGCCAGATACATTATTCACCTGAGAGAGAGAGAGAGAAGAGGGGAGAGAGAGAGAGAGAGAGAGAGAGAGAGAGAGAGAAGAGGAGAAGAGAGAGAGAGAGAGAGAGAGAGAGTATTGAATTACTGTGACTAACAGAAATGCGGTTTTATATACAGACAACAAAAAAGGTATCACCGTACACATAAACCCAGTTGAGCACAAATTTTTGTCCAGAGGACAAAAACTCTCATTCCCTCTGCAGCGTCCACTTAAACACAAACACCGACATCTCAACCTTTGTAGTGCAGATTTGCACACATGCTCTTATTTATGAAATTTTAAGGAATTTGTGTTTTTTCCCCCAAATCTGTGTATTTTTATGTTGGGTGTGTGTTTGTGCAGCTTTTTTAGCTGTTATCTAAGAGTCTACTGTGGAAGACGTGTTCTAACCTGCATCGATAGGCGATGATATCTGCACACACACTCAAACACTCACAAGCAACGAAAATTTACTTTCCATTCACACCTAAAACATCAACTGATTTCATATTTGCATGTATGAATAAAAACTGAACTGAAGCATAAACAAAGATGACAAACATTAGGCTTTATATATATATATATATATATATACACACATACACACACATATATACACACACACTACATATACAGTAAACCCTGAATATGCCCCAAATATGCTCCCAAAACACTTCAATCTCATTTTAAACTCAGTTTAATACATTACCCTTAACAAAAATATAAAGGTAAGCCCATACAGACTGTACTGTAATTCA
>JBBJLS010000036.1:11636339-11675140 GCA_037577275.1 Bryconaethiops microstoma
AAAAACCCAATCGTGTGAGAGAGAGAGAGAGAGAGAGAGAGAGAGAGAGAGAGAAAGAGGAAAAAGAGAGAAAAAAGAAAAAAGAGAAAAAAAAAGAGGGAGAGGGAGAGGGAGAGAGAGCGAGAGGGGGATGGAAATTCCTCTCATGATCCCAACCCCCCCCTAATGAGCTTGGAATGAGCTGAAAGGCACACCTAACTTCCTTCACCCTTTCTCGACCTGCCTAAAAGTAATTTTAAATCAGTTTTTACAGATCAAACTTTTTACTACTTTCAACGCTGCCCACCTTGACCAGGACTCAGTGGGACCATCCTGGTAAAGGTCAATACATACATTTAAAAAGGTGTACTTGTTTCCCCTTTACTGTCTGATCTGGAAATAGTGATTAAGCTTAAAAATAAGAATGGACGCTGATAAAAGTGCGTCTAAAATGAAGTGCGGAATCAGCTTTCAGATACTGGTTTGGCCAGTCCGCCTCCAATCAACAATTTCTAAGATATCTTTAAAAAATAAAAAAAATAAAAAAACACCTAACAGCCCCTCTTTTCCTCCTCGAAATAAAACAATCTAGACAACGAAACCCAACCCCCCGTGTTAAAACACTCTTTGATGATGCCCTGGTTTTAAAGTGACATGTTCCAGTTTCTTCCAGGGTTCGCTGCAGTGAAACTGTCACAACAAACCACACCCAGAAACCAGGCAGGTGACCTCCCCTCCCCCACCGGCCTCCACACAGAAACCCGTCTTTCCACCTGCAACACGCTGGGAGGGAAGCAGCTCAAGGCACCAGGAGAAACCTCAGCGTGGACCAGCAGGTCAGGAAATGTGCCAAGTTTCTACTTCTGCTGTTTCTCCCAACATCACAACAGAACATCTCTCTGTGGTTTCACCCTCCACAAAAACAAAAACCCTCCAGTGTTTTAAAAAAAAAAACAAACACAAACAAAAAAAACATTTAACTGTTTAAAACCACACTGACTTTCATGGAAAATAAAAACCATCTACATACCCAGTCTTCCACATCCTGAGGAGGGTTAGGATCTTCTACAAACTTCTCCCGCCGCCACAGAATGTTCTCCTTCCCATAAGCGTTGAGCTTCTGACGGGTCTTGATGGCGAACACCATGACGATGATCAGGCAGGCGGTGACCACAAACCCAAAGACAATGGCCACAGCCTGGAGGAGCAGAACAGAGAGGGCAGCACACTCTTCAGGACAGGGTCTTCAGGATCACTCAAATACAGAATCAACACTAAAATGCATCTTCTGTAGGAATCAGCAATGATACTGGGCTTCCTCATTTTAAATTAAGACTTCGGTTTTAAAAGCTCCTGTTGTTTCCAAGTACTCCCAGCATTTTTTAATACATAGGTTCTATTTTAGTCTTTGTCCTGTTTTTTTTTTTATTATGACTGCTCAATAAATAGACAGAACACTTACATCACTCACAGTACAGACGAAAAAGAGAGCCCAGTTTCAGGGTAAATGAAACAACATGTAAGCATTATAAACTTCCCCATTTCTATAGTTTGGCCAAGAAAGAAGGGCTGAAACTTTCAGAAGGATTTTCAATGAAATACATACACACACACACACGTATATATTCTGTGTGTGTGTGTGTGTGTGTGTATGTTTAGGCAACCGTGTTGCTGATTCACTGAGCTCATACTGGGTCTCTGCCTGGTTATTAGAAAAAGAGAACGCGCAGCTGGAAAAAGTTCTCACCTCTTGAGGGTCCACCACACAGTAGTGATACAGGTACTGGTTGACCATCAGCTGATTTGTGATCTGGGGGTCCTGGTACTGGGCACACAGGGCAATGATCTGATTATACTGCATGGAGCCCGAGGTTTGTGCCATGGGGTTCACGGCAACTAGGTAGACAATGGTGGCGATTAACATGAAGAAAGCCATAATGGCAGAGATGATGATGAGGATCAGGAAGAACTTCCTAGTACGTCCCCTGTTGGAGATCAGCATGATGAACATGGCCAGGAACACGGCAAAGGCGATGATTGCGATGGCGATCATGAAGCCCTTTGCAGTACGGGGGTTGTTCTGGGATCCTAAGACCCCGTAGCCGAAGCCATAACCTCCTCCGAAGCCTCCGTAACCCGTGCCGTAGTTTGTACCATATCCTCCTCCGTAAGTTCCTCCATAGCTGCCAGAAAACCCAGTCACTCCTCCAGAGGTGTCCCACGCCAAGGTGGAGGCCACACAGGCGAAGATCCCCACACAGAGAACGATGCTGATGACCACCATGATCTTGATGACACCTGGTGGGGAGGTCCAGCGGTAGAAGTGCTGGATCTCATCGTCAGGGTAGTATGAATAGGCAGGCTGGGGGACCACATTGCTGCGAGAGGTTTTAAAAAAAAAATAATAATAACTTTAAAGACTTGCTTTTGGCCAAACGTAATGTGTCTTCTGCAAGAACATTGTCAAACCATGACACGAAGGGTAGAACTTCTTCCCTGTTAAGCTTTAGGAGTGTCTGATCCCTTCTGGAGAAACTACTGGTCTCAGTACAGTTCAGGATAGGTGAAATAGGCTCTTTATCAGACCTAGTTCTAGATTTCCCAAACTGGGGATCAATCACAGTTTTGGGATGTTCACTTATTACTCAGTAATGCATACCTGTCTTTTTACAGCATATAAAAATAGACAGAACAGAAAAACAGCCAGCAATTGATGGAAATTTGAGCTGTGAGGAGTGGCAGCGTCTCAGACAGGGAACTGAATGGTGTTTGACTGCTGATGTTTGTTGATGACAGATCAGCCAAACATTTAAATGTTGGAATGTCAGTGTGTTGCTAGTTTTTCCCAGTTTTGCACTGAAATGTTTTAATATAATTTGAGAAATGAGCCAAAGAGGTTGGGAAGAACTGTAAACACCAGACTGCAAGAACCAGAACCAGAACCTGAAGAGCAGTGTAACAGGCAGGGATTTTTGTGGGCAAAACTCCACAGGGTTTCTATAAGTCCACACACACACACACACACACACACACACACACACACACCTATGGACCTTTTCTCACAGAGAAATGGACACGTTAAAGTAGAATATGTATAGATTTTTTCATAAAATACACATTTTCCCCTAAACAATACAATGACCAAAAGCAGAAACACAGACGCTTACTACTCTGTTTCGGACTCGTAGGGAGGGGGGCTTCCATTCGGCTTGGAAGACATTTTATTCCTACAGAAAAAGAACAACATGTAAACAAAAAACTTGTAACCATCTTCTCCATTATTTTGACACACACCCACTTGTTAGTTCAGTTTGCATCACCATCATCTACTTCACATCTGATAAATTAATGTTCTTTTTAATTATTAAGGCCTAACCTGTAAGTAAAAACATGACGTTAAGATGATTTGAGGCTCAACGGCTCAGACAAACGCAATTTATATATACTTTAACAGAACTGAGCAGTGCCTCTGCCCTGTGGTTGATGTAAAGCGGTGTTTTTGTGATATTAGGTGATATAAAATGATGTTTTTGTAATGTTAAGTGGTGTAAAGTGGTGTTTTTGAATGGACTCACCTGTTGAGGAAGATCTCTGGTCTGGCTGCTACATTTTCCTCCTCAGGTGGTTTAAGCGTTACGACGCCCAAACTGGCCCCGCCTACAAACACAAGGCACCGCCCCTCTTCTGTTATTCCCCGCCCGAATTCAAAACCACGCCCCTCCAATGTTCCTCTGCCCGAATTTAAAACCACGCCCACACGTGTTATTCCCGCCCAAATTCAAAACCACGCCCCTCCCTGTGCTGCGATTCTGCGTGCGGCTTGGTCAGCTGCATCAGACCTGCTGTACTGGGATTGGTCAAAGCGGCTTGCGAATCAGCCAATCCAGGCTCAGGAGGGCGGGCTTGTCGGAAACATTTAGAAAGTTTTCATTTAGAAAACATTTGTCGTTTTATTTAATTATTTTTCATTTAATTATTCATATGTAAATAAATATAGAGAAAGACTGCAGACCGCTAGTACTAACTAAAAGTCTTTGAACTTGGTAATAAATATAATGTTTGTGTGTGGGGTGGCCCTCACTCTCCCCCATCACTCAACACTGGACCATTCAAGACGGAGCACGTGTCTCTTAGCATGCTGATTAGAGCTGCTAGTTGTCTGTTACTTGTATTGGCGATATCAGCCTCTGTAATCACAGTGTTTTTGACAGAGTGACCAATCACAGGTCCAGGTTATTAGGTGCTCTGATGAATCGAGATCTTCATGTAATCCAACAAAAGGCAAAGTATTTTAATCTTTGATCTGGTTGCCCGAGGTGTTTCTTCCTCAGAGTTAAATTGGCTATTTCTGATAGTGTGCCTTTAAGGCTGATTTATGAAAATGATGTCTTTTCTGATTGGCTTCCCTGGGTTTCTAGCATGAGGCCAAAACACTCCTTAGAACATTTGCATGAGTAGGCGGGGCTAAACTGCTGTTGAATAAAAAGACATCAGGTGGCCCTCGACAAATAAAACTACACATTCAGACAAATCTGTAAGTATTTTTTATTAATAAAAACATCAGAAAACACTGTTAACACTTTTCATACGTTTAAGCTTGTCAAACAGATATAATTTTTTTTTCACAAATGAAGGCAAGTGTCATAACAGAATTCACTCTTCGCACCACATTAAAACAAGATGACTGAAAATACAAGGACAAAGGGAACAAATGTTCATGTTTAGGCTTTTATCTCAAAGTGCACCTCGGTTTTTCATCACAAAGCTCAGTATAAAATATTTCAGGAAGAAGCAGTGAAATACAGTGGGGGAAAAAAAATCACAGCTTTTAAAAATGTGGTTTTAAAGGCAAACATCACAGGAGTGAAACAGTGCAGAACCAGAGTCATTAAAAAACACAGAAATAATCAGGCAGCATGACCAGTTCAGAGGTCTGTGCCTTGTTACAGCCTTAAAAAGGTTCTCGTTTTCAGTCAGTGCTCCAGTCCTGGTGAGCATTTCTGATGCTCATGCATCCCTTGGTGGAGTCTTACAGATCCTGTGTCTGCATGTATAATGGAAAAGGTTCCAGATATAAAAATGAAATGGAAGGACCGTTATAGCGCACAAGCCTGAGAGTTATTTCATCCATAGCCATCGTTCCACGTCATAACCTTGTCATACTCTTGGATCCGATGCTTGATGTGCGCGAGCTTGTTCTTCAGATACTCGCATCTCTCCTTCTTCTCGAGAAATGAGGGATCCTTTAGGAAAGAAAACAACAGCAGTCTGTTAAAACTCAGTGCTCTGATTACATGGGTGGAACCACAGGAACCCAGGCTGATGCAGGGTGAGGAGTGAAATCAGAAGTCTGGGAGAGTTCTGCCATTTCCTCTGAGTAAACAAGAGAGGCTCCGCCCCTTTCCCTCTTCCACCCTTCTCCAGCCATTCAGACAGTTACATAAAAGAATACACACGTCCAAGAGGTCAAACAGCTGCTTTAAATCTACTATTCTGTAACCCAGCGCACTTCGTGGGTTTTTATTCATTCATTTAATAGGACCGGCATCTAAAAAATCCAAAGCGAGGCTGAGGTGGGAGAATTCTGGAGTCAAATATGCCAAACATACAAAGCATTTCTGGTTTCAGTGTTCAATGACAGGCTGCACAGCTACACATTAATTTAATATTGTATACTGGGATCACTATTAAAATGAACTTGATCCAGGGGTCTTATTTCGGTTTGTTCAGCGGAAGAGAACCCCCCTGAAGAGGTTTGGGTTTTGTGGGTGGGAGTGGCACTAGCCTGCCATGTCTGTGAAGTTGGAAAAGTGATCATGTCTCTGAGGTTGGAAAAATGTGACACTCTGGCTCTGCATAACAAATCTAGCAGTGACTGGCAGAGCTCTGGTCCAACAGTGTTTGGAATTGCCTGATTTGCAGAACTCAGATGGTGTTGGGTGCTGTCAGATTTACAACACTCAACCCAGTATAGTATTAGGTGGGAGGGCACAAGTGGGGCCTGTCATATTTTGCCAGGGGTATAGGAACATTTACACGCCTAATTTCTAGTGATAATGAGCATGGAATAAAAGATTAGTTATTTTAATTTATTGAAACGGAGTCATGCTTACGTTACACCACTGGCAGTTCACAGACCTTGTGTTTTTGTTGGATACTGTTGGGAGTATATCCAACAAAAACACGAGGTCTGTGAACTGCCAGTGGATGAGATCAATAATGCTGCCATGATGACAACAGAACAGGACGCTGGCACACAACATTCAGTGCTCAAGCCTCAAGGCGGAAAATATGTACACATCTCACCAATTGTCCCCAAATCCTTTAGCCCTACTACCTACAAATACTGATATAGACAAACATTAACATGTGTACTGGTCCTAAACTAGTCTCAGTTTCTGACTTCTCATGTCTTTTCGTGTGACATCCCTCCATATTATGGAGAGTAGATCAAGAAGAGTGTGGATAAGTATCAGTGTCGATGAGCAGGACAACGAGGGAGGAGCGTCTCTACAAATGTTCTGATCGACAAATGTGTGGAGGGACGCCGCTCCGTCCCTCCACTGATCCAATCCAGCATCGACCGTTTGAAAACTCAGCTGTGTTAGAATGTATTAACACTGCAGAAACACCGACAGCAGCACCGTCTGAACAGGAGACTCTCCAGATTTCAGCAAAGACCACACAGGAACTGGAACCAACTTAGGACCAGTTCTTCATAATGTGAAATTTAATGCAAACAGTCCAAACTTAACAATATGACAAACCACTGAGCCACAACAAACACAATATATGCCCATTTTCACACTCAAACACGAGGACTAAAACAGCAGATTAAACCACAGGATGGAATCTACAAATTTACTACAGACACACAAACAATCAGCTGGATCGAAACGTCACCATACCTGCCACAAGTGATAACTTTAGAAACACTAACCCAGTCCATACGGCTGCATTTTCCCCCTCATACTGACAACTATTAGACAGAGTTAATATTTATTTCAGCCTCTGTTTAAAAACACATCTGGTTGATGTTTGGAATATACTGAATTAATCGTGTTCAGTAAAGACAATCTGAAACCCGAGCAATGGAAAAGCCAACATCTCCTCACCTTTACACAAACAAAACCACAGTACAAAAACAAACAAGCTCAAACAGGGAGGCATGTGCTTTTATTTTACGTTCAACATTAAAACGCAACTCTACTGTTTGGCCATATAAGGGTATATTGATACAGTGACTCATGACTCGGTCCAGTGGAAGATTCAAGGCTCACAGTTCAATACTTTCCAAATTTTCAAGACAATTTAATACAGTCATAATATTTCAAATGAAATCTTAATAAAAATGATCAGTGTGTTGAGTTCTGGGACAGCTTAATTACGAGACTAGAGCTGGACGGCTGTGTGGGGTTGGGGGTGCTGAGTGTATGAGATGAATGTGTTAGACTGGGTTGTTGATTGATGCTGATTTAACACTATACACAATGCTGTTACATCAAATTTCATAGTTAACAGAGTGCTTATTCTCCACTATGCACATTGTTGCATTGTGAGATTACAATATTTTGATGCATCATTACACAGTAATAATTGCTGAATCATTTCATTAGGTTTTGATGCCAGAGGTTCATTTTCACATACAGTACTGCGCCAAAGTCTTGAGCCACCTCTTATTTCTTTATATTTTGCTTTGAACTGAATTGTTGGGGCAAATATAGTATTTCCTGCCCATCAGATGGGCTTACCTTTGGCATATTGAGTAGATTAAATGAAAGAAATGGGAACAAAGGTTTTACTTCCTCTGAAACTGGTCAGGTTCAGGGACTGGAATGAAAATAAAGAGTCTTTGAAAGTCCTTCAGAAAGCCTGGAGAACTCTCAACACCACATTAAAAATACAAGAAAGTCTGGATCTCTGGATGCAAAATATGAAGAAATGGGGGGTGGCTCAAGACTTCTGCACAGTATTGTTAAAGTGGGATGTTCATTTCCAAGTGGCTTGTGTGTCGAGTTCTGACCCAATAAGCCCAAATCGACAAGTGCATAAACAATAGCAAAAAATTTATTAAGTTCATCATTTACATCTGGGAGCACGGGAACTTCTAAAACATATAAGGTACTAGTGCTCCTGGACCAGGACTTGATATCCCAGTATAGCTTGAAGAGTAATGGTGTAGCATTTCAAGATGGTAACTCAAGCGACCAAAGCATCCCTACACAAACATCTAAAGTGGCGTGATGCAAATAATTCACACATTTTTGGGAAAACTGAGTCACTCTGGTTCTCCTATGTCTTTTAAAGCCTTTCTAGGTTTGAAACAGCAGCTACAGAAGAATGAGCATGAATAGGTCAATTTAAGCAAAACTTACGTTTTTCTTACGCTGATATTCCTGAAGGATTCGGTTTACCCGGTCATATTCCTGAGGGAAGAAAGAAATAAGACATAAACAGCCATTCTGATCAGCCTGAAATGTAAAATTTCCACTGGAAATCCTATAGGCTATAGGATAAGTGATGAGATAAGTACTTCTGAAATTAAAATAAATACATTCTTTTTAGTGCTAAGTTTTATTTCACAAAACTGGCCAAAAATGTTTTCATATAAGGGATGGGCATCATTAGGACTAAACTGATATCAATATAGATAGATACAGATCCTGCTTGTCAATACTAATACTTATCCATACTCTTATTGATCAACACTCCATAATTTGACATCACATGAAAAGCTGAGAAATTATTCAGCAATTATTTTATTCTGATTTTTGGAGAAATAAGGATCTAAACTGTGCCTTGAGTTTCCTGTTTATATAATGAGGAAGGAGCGTCGCTACAAATGTTCTGATCAACAAATGTGTGTTGGTTGAGAACAGAGCGCCGCTCCGTCCCTCCACTGATCCAATCCAGCATCGACCGTTTGAAAAGGCAGGTGTGTTAGAATGTATTAACACTCCAGAAACACCAACAGCACTATTTGAACAGCAGATTCTCCAGATTTCAGCTCTGACCAGTCAGGAACCAGGCCAAGTTTAGTACCAGAACTCCATACACACCACTAATTCATATCAGGTATCCAGTTAGTGAACATTTTCACTGATCCTGAAATTGCTAGGCATGCAGCTGTTAAGGTTTTATTGTTTATAATCTAGGAAATGACTTTGCACAGTTTGGAATCAGACCATCTGATTGGAGGGCTGTTGAGTCAAGCTGCGCATCATCCCATCGAGTTGATCAAACTTTTTCAGTGTTGCATTAACTTCAGCATGCAGTTCTTTATATTCTGAATATTGGTCATTGAACACGGCTTTGTACTGGTCCCGCTCCTCATCGTTTCGGATGGCTGGGTATTTACTGCAAGCAGAAGACAAAAACAATAACATTAATGTACTCTCACATACAGTAAACACGAAAGTCTGGAGCCATGCGTCATTTCTACATATTTTGCTTCTAACGTGGTCTTGAGGATCAGTTTTCCAGTCTTCCTGAAGGACTTTCAAAGATTCTCATTTTCAGTCCAGTCCCTGAACCTGATCAGTTTCAGAGGAATGTTTTTTGTTTATTAAACCACACAGTGACCTACGTATGAATTCATTCATTGTTTCATTTAATCTACTCAGTATACCAAAGATAAGTTTGACAGGCAGAAAATAGTGTTTATGCACCAACAAAGCAAAATATAAAGAAATGAGAGGGGGTGAAGACTTTTGCACAGTAACGCATGCTTCAAAAACAGAAGGTTGAAAAAAAAGCACTCACGATAAGTAGTCTGGGACGACCACAGGCTTAGGAATGTACCCAGATGGAATGGCCCCTTTAACCAGTTTGGCCTTGGATGGTGGAGGGGCTGCGGTGTGTGTGTTCTCGTTCTGTGTCGAGACAAGAACTGGCTCAGGCATCCTTGGTCCAGTCACTGTCTGAAAAAAAGAAAATACTGCAATAAATAAATTATCTGGGTGAAAGTGGCAGGCAGAGTTGAGTAATATGACAATAGCTACCACAACTATGATGAATTAGGTCAAAATATGTCTCAAAATATGTTTTTAACAAACACGTTAACTGCATATGTTTAATTATGGACAGAACTTTTGTTTAAGGGATCCACTGCATAACAGTGTGTGAATGAGAATCATTTTATTTTTTCTGTTATTTAGATGTCACCTTACTAGTTGATTCCTATTTATCAGATATTACAAAAATACACATTTTGTCATATTGCTTATTGTGATATTTTTTGCCATATTGCCAAGTCACAAAAGTATTACAATAAATTATAGAATAAATAGATGGGATCCACATTTATATCAGAATCATACGGGTACTGGCAGATCCTTTTTTTTAATTTTTATTGTTGGACAGACAATTTGATTCAGGGCTGTACCGTAGGATGGTTATAATTGCATTTGCAATTAAACTAAAACATTAATTTTCTAGCCATGAGAAAGAATGCATACAGTACTGTGCAAAAGTTTAAAAAACCCTCATTTCTTTACATTTTGCTTGGAATCTCCTTGTTGGTGCAAAACTACACGTTGTAAAAACAATTAATGTTTAAATACTAAAATGTAAAATTGACCAAAATGTATACATTTCAGTCGATTTCAGAGCTGTAGGTTTAATTGCACATTTATTGAATGCTAGACAAATGGAAAGGCATCGCTGGGTTAACTTTACTGCATGTGTTACAATACTAACAAAGCCATTTCTCTGTAGTGCTAATCTAGTTCAAATGTTTGTTTACAAATGCATGCATATATATATTGAATATTGTCTTTCATTTAAAAACCTAAATCAGTCCATCCTTAAAGAAAACAATGTACCCAGAACTATCAGAAAAGAGATCAAAACACTAATTACCGAGTGAACCGCAGGCAATTCTGACGGCTGCATCTGAGTGAGGAAAAACACAATGAAAATAATAAAACTAGTTTTAATTAAAGCTTGATCTTCAAGAAGTTGCCTGTTTTCTCTGATGAATAAGCATTGAAATGTTCCTCATTCTAAAATTTTCCAATGGCAGGAAAATTATTTCTATCAGGAACCATGCAAAAGAAAATTCCAAATCAATGAAAGAGAGCTCTACACTGGTCAGAAAAAGTCTCACCTCGTGGCCGTACTTTTCTCTGTAGCGCCGTGCAGATTCGTGCCTCCACAGCTTCAGGCTCACAATGGCCCCTATCAGATACACGAGGACAGACACGAAGAGGAAGATGATGGCGGCCGTCTGTCCGGCCTCAGTGCGGCAGAAAGCAGCATTGATGCCGTTACTGAAGGCGGGGTAGTAGCACAGTCCGCCTCGCGTTGTGTCTCTCACATACACGATGCCTGCGGCCATGTAGAGCACAGCAAGGACCAGGTTGATTGTGAATTCAGTCAGAGGCCACCAGCTAGAGTCTAAAAGAATCTCCCGGTAGTACATGGTCATTCCGAGCACAAGAACGATCACAGTCACGATCCACGCCAGACCGGCCACGACCAGAACAAAGGGTGTTTTGGGTCCAGTGTAATAAGCATCTCCATAACCTGCACTATAAGCGCCGCCATATCCGCCGTACATCTGCGGCTGGGAGTATCCAAACATGTTATACCACTCATTGTCTTTGTGAATGTAGGCACACACACAGGCAAACACGGCCGCTCCCAGCAGCAGCTCCACACAGCCCAGAATCCTCAGCAGCCCTGCCCAGGACTTCATGTAGGCGTATCGCTGGTGATACTCCTCCACTCTCTCGCTGTAGGTCATAGCAGTGTGTGCAGTGCGACCATCCAATGATGATTCTAGATGGTCTCCCAGAAGCATTGCTTCTCGCTCCTTGCGAGAGTTGTAGCTGCCGCCGGAGCCGCCATACTGGTCCCGGTACGAGTCGGGGACGGAGGGTGAGTGGGGGGGTGAGCACCGGACGCCCTCAGTGGTGGTGTTGTAGTTTTTGGACGTGGGCATCGAACTCTTGCTGCTCCTGTTGCTCCCGCGAAAGAAGTTCTTCCAGGAGTCTGGAATGAAGCGATGGACAGGTTTGATGTCGACGGCTGCCTCTTCTTCTCCCTCCGCATTACCACTAGGGTCAAACTCCGACCCCACAGGAGGGTGGTCCGGCAGAGGTGGTGGAGGGAGAGGGTCCAAGCTCAGAGACAGATCAGACAGTCTCTCACGTCTTAAAGATGGGACGTCTCCATTCCTCTGCAAGGAGCCCCAGGGCACGTCATCATAGTGGGCTGCAGATTGGACACGCTCAAAGCGTCCAGGGGAGCCTCTTCCCGAGGACATGGGGGACAGAGTTTGCCCTGGACAGACATGAAATCGGAAAAGTGAATGGAATTATTCTATTGAAATGACCTCACTACTTTCAAACGCCCTCATCTTTAGTCTATTTCACACAACAGCATCCTTACAACACTTACCCACATATATTTATCCTGACTATGTACACTCTATGACTACACACCCTGACAAGTGATTGCACCTCGTTTTAGAAGCCTTGGAAAGTAAACATGTTCTAGACATAATCAGGAAGCAAACCAAAGTTCACCACGGAAGAGATAATGGATTAGTAAGCAATGATCACAGCCCGTGACACCAGGATGAGAGATGTTTTGCTGCCTTCATGACGCTTTCACAGTGTTTGTGTTTGACTGATGGGAAGTACCTCAGAAAAGACACTTCAGATTTTGCATTGTTAAATAATCTGGAATTCCCCATCATATTTAAGTTTTCATATCTGAAGCTCAGATGCCACATGAAGGCAACACAAATGGACAGAGTTAGAGAAAAAAAAAGCCACACCAAATGAGATTTACCCCACATTACGGACACAGAGAGAGATGAACGTGAAGGAATGAGATCTGAGAAGCAGCTGTAAGACAATAGGCCTATCAGGCCTCCCCCCCCACCCGGCCGAGTCTGTAACATGAACAGATCTCTGACAGCACTGTAACCAAACCCCTTGCAGAAGAAAAACGACGTCTGTCAATTCAGAGCCTGTGCAGGAAAAAAGGCCACAACCCAAACATTTTCTGGATCTAAAGAAAAATGCATTCATTTGCCAAGACAGAACAGAACAAGCCCGTTCAAGTTATTCTGGAGCGGATTGCGGTTTTATTTCGGGCAAGAGCTTAAAAACATAAGGGTATAGGACCTTTATTTCCTTAGTTAAGCAGAACTGTCCTGGTGGGAATAAAACAAACAGGATTATTTCCAAATAGAAGCATTTTTGTGGAATACCTCTTTTACACGCAGTCACTCAGCAAGACTTACATGGGCTTGCAGTTCAATGGGCATACCTGGCCTGGCCATTCATTAACACAGTGACCTGCAGGAGGGAAGAAAAAGGCTGTAAACCACTTGCCTAAACTAGCAGACACACCTTGGATCCTATAAAGAAAGACAGAACATGTCATAACCCAGAGAAGAGAAAAAAAGACAGAGATTCTGCGTTTTTTCACCTCAAATCCCCCTGCCATCCCAGAGTGACAGTGCTAAGACTGTCAACATCAATCATTTTTCAAGTGTATCTTTAAAAACCAAGGAAAACAGCAACACTGTACCTACTTTCCATGTCAAAACTTTCAAAACAAACTCTGAACCCATCTATTATGGCATATACTCTTCTTTAGAAAGGTTTTCAAAATTCTTTTAAGCATAAAGTTAGCATGCTACAATAATAAACAAGTACTGCTGATCCTGCAGCGACTCCAAAAAGTTACTTTTCCGCTTAAAACGTACACAAACGGGTCCAATGTCTGCGGTAATGCAGTTCAGCCGGAGAAAAGAAGCATTTAACTCGTTAAAAGAGCCCTCGCACGGCTGGTTTCTGGGGTTTACCTGTCTTTTCCCGAGAAGTCTTCTGTTTCTCCGCTCTATTCTCTCCTGGAGTGGAAAACTCACACCACGTGACCGGCCGAACCCTGCCCGTGACGTCAGAGACTGAAACTCGGAGACGCACCAGAAGAGCGGAGCGCGAGACGAAACACTTCATCAGTGTTGTAATATCTACAAATATATTTAAATATATAGAACCGTTCATCACAGTCATCAGTGTTGTAATATCTACAAATATGTTTAAATATATATAACCGCTCATCACAGTCATCAGTGTTGTAATATCTACAAATATGTTTAAATATATATAACCACTCATCACAGTCATCAGTGTAATATCTACAAATATATATATAAATATGTATAACCGATCATCACACTCATCAGTGTTGTAATATCTACAAATATATATAAATATATAGAATCGCTCATCACACTCATCAGTGTTGTAATATCTACAAATATATATAAATATATAGAATCGCTCATCACAGTCATCAGTGTTGTAATATCTACAAATATATATAAACGTTTTTAACCAATCATCAGTCATCAGTGTTGAAATATATAAATATATATATATATATATAACAAGAAAACTCAACTATTTATCAATACTCAACTATTTATCAACAAAAACAAAATATTTACAAAAACAAATGCAACTGACTGGTTTTCAGTTTGTATAGTCTGTACCATTTTTTCACCACAAAGGCTCAAACTATTGGTTTTGAAGAGATATATCAGGTCTTTCTTTAGTGACATTCATTTTGTGTTGATCATGAAAAAAGAAAAGTATCACTCAGTTCTTCAGCATCACACAGTTTCTTCTGGTTTTCGGATGATTGGACAAAATATAACATTCTTCAACAGGATAAAGATCCCAATCATTCTTCAAAATTGTGCCAAAATTATATTCAGTCCGGAGAAAAGCAGAAAGTGTATATGGTCACATGTACATATCTCCATGATTTGGATCGCCTCTTTTGATGAAGGGGGTAAGGATGGGGGTAACAGATTGATTACATAATGTAGGTCATTTATTCAAGATCATGAGAACATTCAATCAACAATACACAGTAAATATGTTTCGTATGGCAAAGAGTTTCATTATGCCCGAGACTGAAGTCCAGCATTTGGTCCACTGTGTGTCTTTGTTCCTCAGGAGTTAAAAGAGAGACAGACAGCAGCTTACAAATAGTCCTCTGAGTCATTTTTATGTAATTGTGCAGTTTGTTATTATGGCTTGGATGTGGCAATTCATCCTCCTACGCTGCTGGAACTCGAGCTCTGGGCTCTCAGGCTTGTTGACCTGTGGCTCGCTGAAATCAGCCGCGGCTCACGGGACGCCCCCGCAGCCCCGCCGAGCACGAGGGCCAGAATCTAATGAAACTCTGGGCACATTTGAATTCATAAGTACTTGTAGGTTTATCGTGACTGGGGCATCAGCTCACTTTTACATGTGTTCTGCAAAATCACTCACAGTCACACACAAAGCTGTCTGGTGTTTACTGATTGGCCCAGGACCGAGGCCTGGCTCTGTGAGATGACTGCACACTGGATAACTTCTTTCTAAGGCATGGTTGACCTAATTTACAAAACAATTTCTCCTTAACCCAAATATATCTGATCGTATGAGGGGCATTTTTCTTCTTTGTTCCAAAAAAAAAAAAATCTCTATCCGTATTAAAGTGCAAAAACATGCTGTGCCAAACCAGCAGGGGGCGATATAATGCTAACTGTAAAGCCCAATTGGCCCATCGCAAACTTGAAAAAAGAGATTACTGATTCTAGTGGGCTAACAAGGGTCAGATCTAATATGTTTATGAGGCTGTGGCTCCAGATCAGGAAAAATCAGGACAGATTGTAAAGGAGCTTCATCCTACTATTGGGACGCAGCCTGAGTCGTGGGGGTGTTGGGTGTAGCTGTGACCTCCATGACCCCGCAGTTCCTCAGTCCAATGGGAGAGGAGCTGGAGAGGTGTGGAAACATCTAAAAAGTCCTGTTAGCAGGATAAATCCAACACTGTTTTGGCTCCGCCCAAACTCAGCTCTTTAAACGAAAGAGAGGATAGACACATTTTGGAATTAGTTTCCCCCCCCTTTTCCCGTCTCCATGGCAACGCTGAAAACACTCTGAATATCTTCAAACTTGAAGGAGTTTTCCAGAATGTCTTGTATCTGTGACCTGTATGTGGACTAAAGGATGAAACACACAGAAAAAGCTACATTTGGAATAAAAATAGTGTATGGGTGGACAAGGCCTGAGACTCTACGGCCATACGAAACCAAACCCCTTAATTTTACCCCTTAAAAAGACCTTAATTTAACCTTAATTTCCCGTACAAGAAATTAAGGAAAATCAAGGGAAAAAGTGCTCAGATTGAGGCTAATTAAGGGGTAAAACTACTGAATTTTCTCCTTACTTTTTCAAATTTGCCCCATAAATAATAGAACATCCTGAATTAACGACTTAAATTTAAGATTAAGGGGTTTCACACTCATGCCTTGAATTCAGGGGTCGGTTTCACAAATTAACGGCCACTTAATTGAAATGAAGGGGTGTGGTATATTTTCAAGGTAAATTAAGGTACGTTTCGTAGTGGTAGGGTGTGATATTTTTTTTGCCTCGTCCTGGCACTGAGAGGTTAACGTAAAAGACATTAACATCACAGAGAAATATTCCAGACAACAGCTTAGGGGGACATTTGTGCAAATTTGATGCTGGGTGAACTCTGTCTTTAACATCTTCTGAAAAGGTCACTGCAAGTCACCGCAATTTTGTACTGACCAGTGTGTATAACCTGCAGTAGCATTCTAAATATTTATTATTATAATTATTATTATTGGGTATATTAATATGGCAAATGAAATTGGAATTTTCTGCAATAGCGTCTGTCCAGCAAAACCATGTGGGCAAAAAACCATGTGGGCAAAAAACCATGTGGGCAAAACCATGCAAAAATGTCCACTAACAGTAAATCACGAATACAGAAACATCATTCTGTGAGTGTATAGTCATTGTCTCTTGATGAGCAGTTTTACTGTCAGCAGGTTTGCCCGTAGCCTGTCGGAGTCGTATTTATTTAAGGTGTGTATGAAGAATAACTCACCGTCCCTCATGAGTCCTCACTGTAAGGCGGTTACAGGCCCTGATTATGGCTTTACTTAATCTGTTATTGTAGGAAAACTACTGTCAGACGTTCCGCAAGCTCTCGCAACTCTGTGCTGTTTAAGGTAAACTGTTCTCTGATCTTCACTCACACGGGTCCACACACCGACAGTCCTCGTCTCTAAATATTTACCAAACTTATTCAGCTTTTTATGTTCGAAAACAGGAATTCAGGAGGAAAATTTATTAGAGAAGACGTCAACAGATTTTCTGCACAATTATATGAAAGTGACCATTCTGTCATATGTGAGCACACCACAGCACACAGTGAAAATTCTCTCTCTGCATTTAACTCATTCACCAAGTGAAGCAGTCAGGAACACAGCGCCCGGGGGCAGTGTGTGGGGACGGTACATTGCTCAAGGGTACTTCAGAGGTGCTTAGCAGTCTTGGGAATCAAACCCACGACTTCCTGATCGCCACCAGCTGCCCTATATGGTTAAGATGTATGTTTTAAAGGGGTTCTACGTTTAATGCCCCATTCCAGAGAAATTTAGTCATGATGATTGGAAGCAAACATCTGGACTGTTCAATGCCTCAGGAGGAAAACTCAGAAGTTATTAAAAGTAGAAGTTCACTGATTTTACCGCATTTCTACACAATTAAAGATGTCTTAAAGGGGTTCAACATTAAATGAGTCTTGCTCATAGGAACCGAATGTCTAGCCTAGTGGTTAGGGAAAAACCCCTGCAATCAGAAGGTTGTGGGTTCGAATCCCAGGACGGCTAGTGGCACCTCTGAGGTACCCTTGAGCTAGGTACCCTCCCCACACGCTGCTCCCTGGGCACTGTGTTTCTGGCTGCATGCTGCTTCACTTGGTGAATGGGTTTAAATACAGAGAAAGAATTTCGTACTGTTCACACTGTGTGCTATGGTGTGTTCACGTATGACAAATGGTCACTTTACACTAACACACACACACTTACTGAAAGCCTCACCTGAAATGGGTATGAATATGCTGCTCAATGCCTGAAACATTTCTTTTCGATAGATTTGAGAAAAACAGTATCCAGATCAACCTCTAGTTTACCATTATCACCATTACATATAAATCTGTTTAAGCTCACTAGTCATTTTGGATGGTAAAGACACCTGGTTGCTGTCAACACCATTATCAAAAAAGCGTCTATACAATTCACAATTCTCTGAATGACTTTGTTTACCTTTCAACCAATTAATTATACAGAAACTTTTGAAAAATAGATGGGATTCCTCTTGTTGTTGCAGTACAAACACTGGCCTGCTGAGGGAGCATTTTCTTTTGGCTTCAACAGTCAAAACAACAAAAGCATAAGCGAATAGGAACAGCTGTGGCTCTACATGAGCTCGGAATACTTGTAATTGACGTTATTTTAATGTAACAACTCCTTTATACCTTTCATGCTCAGATTTTCTTCTCCAGGTCCAGCATTCCTTATTCATGCTAAAAATAAAGGGATCGTCCATCCAACCAATCTCTATACCATCTCAGCTCCTGAGAAAGAGTCTTCCTCCAATCTTAGCCCAATCCCAGTTTAAGATCTTAAAATGCTCCTTTTTTCTCTCATTGCTCTGATCTTTTTTTTTTGTCTCAGATCATCAGATCTTCAGATAAACCAGAAGATCCAAGAGAAAACTTGTTTTTTCTTATAAATGACAACATCTGAAATTTGTCTTTGGGATCCAATTCAGTTCTTGACTACCAAAGTCAGACAGTTTTGAGATCTATAAGGTTGTTAAAGAGAAGAAACACGAGAAGCCAACGAGAACAGCGAAAGAACTTAAGTTGATTTTTTCTTTTCCTGCTTTCTATAGGGCGGTTTAAGAGAAAGACTTGAGGAATATCCAAATAAGAAGTTGATTTATTTCTGATCAGACACGCAAAATACGGCTGTGGGCAGCAAGCTAGGATAAGAGGAACCTGGAGAAGAACCAGGACTCCAAAGGGGAACCTTCTCTGGTAAATACCAAAAAGCAAAACAATAACACCACGAAACCAACACATAATATGGAACATCGGTTAATAGAGAAAATGAACTATTACACTAACTATAAGTGGACATAAGTATTCAGATTGAACTGGTGGAAGGGATTAGCCACTGTTGTAATTGCGGTGTGAGTGTGAATTAATTAATTAATGGTTGCCATTAGCGTGAATTTCTAAAGAACTCGATGTGAAGAAAGTGAACAAAGTTCAGGATTGAATCTATGCCGATCTGATCAGGAGAGTGGGTGAGGCAGGTGGGTGTGGTTTTCTGGCACAGCAGGTGCATGCAGGTGGTTCCATGTTGGTCAAACTGGTCCAGAGGGAGAGCAGGAACGTCCCCCAGTGCTGATCAGCATCAAACCAGATAGGACAGGCAAATTGAAGAAGCAGTACTGACAACCTGTTCAGCTATACAGTTAAAGCTGCCTGGATTCAGTATAGAGTTAACAGGGTTAACAGAGGGCAGGCAGTTACTTTGCCAGGCCTTAACAACAGAGCTGGATGGAAGCAGAGACCTGAGGGCACCCTGAGATACCAGAGCCTCTCCACTCCACCATCAACAAACCTGAGTTTCTGAGGTCGGCGGGATGACAACAGCACCCACATCTCAGTTTATTTTACATATACGGTCAGGAGAAACCGCTTTCCATACACACACACACACACACACATGTATATATATATATATATATATATATATATTTACACACACTATATAGATTATTGAATTCAGGTGGCCCCTTGCTTGCAGTGCAGGGCAGGGCAGTCTTAATGCTTCAGCATTGGACAACGTCATGCTTCCAACTTTGTGGACACAGTTTGGGGAAGAACCTTTTCTATTCCAGCATGACTGTAGCTCAGTGCACAAAGCAAACTCCATAAAAACATGGTTGGATGACTTCGATGTGGAAGAAATTGAGCCCTGACCTCAACCCCTCCAACATCTTTGGGATGAACTGGAAGGCTTTCTCATTAACATCAGTGTCTGACCTCATAAATGCTCTACAGAGTGAATGGGCACAAATTTTCCAAAGGGGGGACAAACTCCATATTAAAGTATTTGAATGCAGTGTCATTAAAGTCCCTATTGGTGTGATGGTCAGATGTCCCAATACTTTTGTCCATATAGTGTGAGTGTGTGTGTGTGTGTGTGTGTGTGTGTGTACAGTACTGCATATTTCTTCATATTTTGCTTTCAAAAATCCAGACCTTTTTGTGTTTCTAACTTAAGGCCTGAACCAGTGAAGAAACATGATTCCAGATGATCAGGCGGTGATCAGTATACTGGTGGTGCTGAATGCTAAGTGGTAGGAACACCTTGATCTAGGCACCTTGTGTCTTTAGACACTTTACGCAGTAAAACATTTGTTCCAATTTATCATTTAATTTACTTAGTATGACAAAGATATGACAGTCTGACAGATGTGAAATAGTATTTTTGCACAAAGTGTATATTTTGCTTTGAACAAAGTGATTCAAAGCACAATATAAAGAAATGAGGGCTGGCTCAAGACTTTTGCACAGTACTGTTTGTGTTTTTGCTTGTGTTCTCAGAAAAAAGTTTGTGGAGAGTAGTAGTGATTCAAAAAGTGTAGCATTAAAGTCTAGAGTAATTATGATTCAAATTTTACTCAAAATATCGTGAGAATACGACACATGAACCCAGTACCGTGAACTGAAATAAAGTGAATTAAATAAAAATGAATCACGTGGTTGTTCAAATTTAGTGAGAATACAGTATAATTAACCCAGGATCGTGAATCAGATCAAATCAAATTCTTCTATTTCATCTTCTATGTCGACTCTTCCTGATTAGGGGTCACCACAACATCTAGCTTCATTCTCTCTCACAAACTCCCTGCATGTCCTCCCTCATCACATACATTAACATTCTACTAGACCTTCCTCTCCTTCTCTTCCCTGCAGCTCCATCCTCAGCATCCTTCTTCAACACACTCAGTCTCTCCTCAGCATCCTTCTCCCAACACACTCAGAGTCTCTCCTCAGCATCCTTCTCCCAACACACTCAGAGTCTCTCCTCAGCATCCTTCTCCCAATACACTCAGAGTCTCTCCGCAGCACATGTCTAAAAACTAATGCAGTCTCGCCTCTCTGACTTTTCCTCCAAAAGGTCCAATTTGAGCTATCCCTCCAATAAACTCATTCCTGATCCTGTCCTTCCTTGTCACTCCCAGTGCAGAGCTTAACATTTTTAAAACTCTGACCGCTCCAGCTCTGCAGTGCCACTGTCTCCAAATGATCAAACCAGACAACACAGCTGGTCTCACTACCGTTTTGCACACCCACTGTCACTCTTCTCCACCCATTCCACAACACAAATCACTCCTGCTGCTCTTCTCCATCCAGCCTGCACTCTCTTCTTCACCTCTCTTTCACCCGGGTTTTAAAATATTGAATACCAAGTAACATGAATCGAATTGAAATTATTCAAATCATATTAAATTGTTTGGTCATTTAAATTTTGTTCAAAATATTACAAGAATACTGAGTCGTTGGCCCAGTATCATGAATCGAATCGTGGGCATGAATTCAATTGACTGGTGGCCTGAAAGTATCGGTCCAGCCCTGTGTGAACAGAAATGGGAGCACTGTGTCTTTAAGAGAGTTGCTATCGTGCTACAGTGCTAACTGACCGGGCGGTGTGGAACAGCAGCAGAACTGAAGCGGAAAACTGAGAGTTTTATGTGGCAAAAACGGACTGTTGTCCTCTGAGACCCGTTCAGAGGAGGAGAACCGACCGAGCGGAGTAGGAGAGCAGCCCGGGGAGAGGCCGTTACACTATGAGGAGTTTGACGGTAGAGAAACAGACCGGGACTGGTCACCCTGCCCGGATCTCTTTCTGAGGCTAGCTGGAAGAGTTAGCCTGCTAAAGCGACCACTTCACTAACAGTCCTGAACACCTTCAGCCAGTAGGCTGGTTTAACTTTTAACAGCGTTAAAAATATACAGTAAACATTATGTGCTGTTTAAAAAAAGTCTACCTTATCTGAACATTAAGCAGTAAAGATAAAACACCGTAGCTAGGTTGCTAACGTTAGCCCCATTCCTTAGCTTCTGTGGCTAGATACCTTGACACCACAGAGCCCTGTTTTCATTAGAAGTGTTTTGGATCCACAGGCTTAAAATAGCCACATTGTTGACAGTTCAAGTCAGTGACCTGGGGAACCCGGTGATGTTAAATGTGCTGCTGCTAAGCTACTTTTTAATACATGATTGCAGTGATTTTTAATCAAATGGGTTATTTACAGCATCAGCATGGGTTTTAAATAAGTTATCAACGCCCCAAATAACCTTTTAAAGCACTTAAAAAGCCTTATCTTCCTCTTCCACAGGGATAAGTGAAGCATATAGGATGGACAGTTTCTTCAAAGCGGCAGTGTGTGACTTGGACAAGCTTCTGGATGACTTTGAATTAAACTCAGGTTAGAGGATTTATTTTCTTTGCATTGTAGACCAATGATGAATGAGAAATGGTAGTCGATTGGCCTCTCATTTCATGAACTGCCTCTTAAAGGTAAACTGATCAATCTCCCAGCACTGAGACGCTCATAATAGATGATGATAGCATGTCATACAGGATCTCAGGCCATGCCTTCATATGCTGTACTGTCAGATCACTCACAGCTAAACCTTTATTCTATAGTTTGGACCATAGGTCTTGCCAAAAAGATCACTCAGCTGCCCTGGTTAAGCTGCAAAGCAGAGGGAGTCAGTTTTCGAAACTTGACCCATTCTATGATCCCATTCATCCATGCTTCATAGTAGAGCTGCACGATATGGACAGAATATCAGTATTGCGATTTTGCTGCTAAGTATTGCAATCATGATGCCTTTCAGCATATTAAAGGGCCGTATCATCACTTTTCTGGAATTAAAGAGGCTTAAAGTTGCTGCCTCCTCCACACAGTCCATAAATGGAAATTAAGCTGCAAAAACTGCCCATTTTCAAATCAGTTTCAGTGATGTCACAAATCTCACATATCTCCATATGTCTCCTTATTCAGCCCACAGCAGTTTTGCCCTGTCCATTCATACTGAAGTTCTGGTTGTCTTTTGTATAAAAGGCAGCCAAATGGATATCAGTCTTAAATGCACAGCAAAAAAAAAAATTTAATTCTGGATGGTAAATGGATGGTAAATGGCCATGTAAGAATGAATTGTGATGAATAATGAAATCTTTTTGGTACACAAACCCATCAAATGTCAGGGGAAAAATGAAACAAAATGGCCCTTTAGAAAACCTTGGCTGATCAGTGACTTTAATGGTTAGAGATTGGCTGGAATTATTTTACTTTTTTTAGTTTATGTGAAGACCTCTTCATCAGGGCATCCAGTAACTCATTTGGAGCTGGGATTGGTCACAGGGTGAGATGAGATTGATTAGAGACTCATTTCATACTATAGCCTTGTCAATGTCAACGCTGCAGAGACCGATATCATGATGATAATTAACAGACATATTGTGCAACTCCTTTTCATAGTGAAATATGATTGTGAAGAACTGTGGTGTTTGTGCCCGGAGAGTTCCTTTTTAGTCACTTGTGATCGCTGAATCATTCTGTTCAGTAATGTAGCACCAAACTCCACGTAGTTCCGCTTGTGGTTTGATGAGTGATTGATTCCATCAGATTGAAGAAATAGCTCCATTTCATACTTTCTGTATCATTTCTGCTTCTAAAATGTTTTGCTGTGAGAGAAGGCACACACTCCCAATTTTCTTGTAAGAATAACACAATTTTCAAATGTTTTCATTTAAATTTTTGCTCTGAATGGTGGTGTAGGATCTGACTAACATCAAAGTTTTAAGATCTGCTTTTTTTTTTTTTCCCCTCAGTGTAGTTTTCAGGAGGAGTTTATCCAGTGTCCATTTTAAGTCATGGATGAAAACCTGAGGATAAAGACACAGAACAAATAAGACAATACAGCCGTTATATTTTGTAATTTATTTTGGTGTTAAAAACCGAGAACTTTTTTTTTTTTTTTGCAGTTTTAATATAGATTAAGCTCAAAATGCAACTGTTTTTATTCTCATTTGTCACTGTACATTAAGTCATGTATATTTTATTAAAGTTATTAAGCTGTTGAATTTGTAGTTCTGTAAAGTACAGCAGTTGTATTTATTATACTTTTTATAGTTCCTTTATAATGTCAACTATGTTTTTCTTCTCTTTCCAGAGGAGGCAGAGAGCAAACCTACATTTGCGAATTCTGCATGCCAGGATCCAGCGCTCTACCCCCGGCACTGCTTTATATCGGAGTCATCCACAGTTTCACATGCTCTGCCTGATGTTAACACCCTGTACTATGGTCCGTCTACACCTAGTAGTACCCAGAACCAAAGAGATCAAAATAAAATAAGCAGGACTTTGACTGGTGTTGACCTCTTGTCCTCTGTGGACAACAGAGCTTCCAAAAGCTTGACTCCTCCTTGTCCAGATAGATCTTTGAAACCCGTGTGTGACCTTGTTAACGATACTGGATCTGTTAATCCCCCTCAGACGAACAGTCATAATGCTTTCAGACAGCTGGATGTTGCTGAAAAGCAGATCGAGGAGGGGCTGCTTGTAGATTTTGATGCTCCAGGTGCATCGTTACCAGTCGACGCGTTTAAGCCCAGTCATGACGAGCTGCAGGTATTGGACTCTGATGGTCATTTTGATGGCTCCTCAAACTCTCTTAGTTTGCTGGATATTATATTGCCTGCTGCTGTGGAGAGGATTAGTGAACCTCAGAATGCTTCAGAGGACCTAAACCCTTTAAAGAGCAATGAAGCTGAGATGCCTCAGAGTAGCTATCCAGAGGCACCAGGTTCTTCTGAGCTTCACAGCAACACCCAGTGCCCTTTAGAAGATGAAGTAAACCTCAGTAGCCCAATTTCATCAAGTGTGACAGAAGACATTACAGCATCCAGTGATGTCAGTACAAGTCTGCCTAACTCGGAAGATGTGCTGCACTCTGGTGGCAACAGTGTCCTGGACCAAGAAGGTGCTGCAGCCCTTCCCCCCAAAGAAAAGGAATCTTCGCTCTCTTGCCTCCCCATGGCTGTATCAATGTGCGGTTCTCTTGTGGCCTCTTTAGACCCTCAGGAGGTGCATGAAACCAAAGAAAACACTGAAGACCCTGCCCCACACTCATCTGAAGGGATGCCAGACACAGAAGAGGCTGAGAACTATGCTGTTCCTTCTGAAGACGTTGGGGCTTCCATATGTCTTAGCCAGTTGGATTCCTCCCCTGAGGACGACCCAGAATTGGTACAAATAATGGCAAATCCAGAAGGGCCAACAGCTCTTATAGCTCCTCCTCGTGACAGAAATTTCGAATGCACCTTATCTCTTTCAGAGAACCTTGTCTCTAGAGAACTGCCTGAGAGTAACCCGTCTCCTAACTATGCAGGGAGCCTCGATTACCCGTCAGAGTTTGGCTTTTCCAGTGATTACCTTCCGGAAAGTGAGCAAAATATGATGGTAACTGACGAAGAGCTAGACGCTTATTTGATGAGTCAAGCGCAGAAAAGTGACCCCAAGTCATCAGCCAAGACGTTTGTCGATGATGGGTTTTCAGAGTTTAACATGCATTTAGAGGAGGAGTTGCAAAGCTGTCGGGTTACAACATTCGCGTCACCTGAAAGTGACCGGTCTCTTCGTTTTTTGGAGGAGAGCGAAGGTTCAAATGTTTCCTCCTCATCTCAGGACAGCAGCCCCCTGAACATAGACAACACGCAAATGGTCGTAATGAACGATGTGCCCAGTCCTGCTGAAATCCAGGCGGCATGCAATGCAAGTCCACCACCGTGTTTTGGAGGAGCGCGACCAAAGCAGCTGTCCAGCCAATCGGCACGATTATGGCCACCACAAGAGGGGCAGAACAGTAGCAGCCCCTCTGAGGAGAACGTGTTGAGTTCTGAGGAGGAGAACAGCACACAGTCTTCTCCTGCGACTCCCATAGCAAGGCCAGATCCCAGTAACACTGAATATCCCAGTCATGAACGTTATGATGACAGTTATGGCCATGAAGAGCTTTCAGAGCCACCTCCTTACCCAGGAGAGAGTTCTGGAGACGGAGAGTCTTCTCTTGAGCTTGATCGTTCAGGATCAGAGGAGGGTGGCCTGGGCTCGAGGCAGCCGCCCTGGGTTCCTGATTCTGAGGCTCCAAACTGCATGAAATGTGGGCAGAAGTTCACCTTCACTAAGAGGAGACATCACTGCAGAGCGTGTGGCAAAGTGAGTCAGTTTTTGCATTAACACTAGGGTTTCTGGGCCCTGCCATGTAGTTAATTTTTCATCTAATAGTGAAAGGTTAGTGCATTACTAAGTTATGACTGTGGTCCATGCTGCATTATTAACTCCACTAAAAGGTGGGTTCTATGATAGGGGCTTGAGAGCAAGAATCTTAGAAATATTAGTTTCATGTGATAATTTCTAAATATTAGTTCATCATGATGATAGTGGATATGAAAATTTTACACACCCCTGTTAAAATGGCAGGTTTTTCTCATGTAAAAAATGAGACCACGATAAATAATTTTAACGTTTTTCCCCATCTTTAATGTGATCAATGACCTGTACAATTCAGTTGAAAAAGAAGCAAATCTGGTATGGAAACGTACAATAAGCTGGTTGTGCGCACCCTTAAACTAATACTTTGTTGAAGCATCTTTTGATTTAATTGCAGTCTTTTGACTATACACTTACCATCAATTGAAGTGACTCTGATCAACCCCAAATAAAGTTTACCTAGTTGTATCCTACAGCGAAACCCATGGTTCATCAAAGGGCCCTCATTATTGAAAGGTTGCATTCCATTAGATATACCACTCCATTAGATATACCACTGAACCCATGGAGAACAGAATCAAAAAGTGGAGAAAATATGAGACAACAGCGAAGTTACTGAGAACTGGACGTCCCTCAGAAAGTCCCTCCAGACAAAAACTGGTCAGCGAGGCTACCGAGAGGCCTAGAGCAACTCTGAAGGAGCTACAGGAATTTCTGGCAACTACTGGTTGTGTACGACATGTGCAGTCTCCTGTATTCTCCATAAGTCTGAACTATGTGGTAGGGTCACAAGACGAAAGCCTTTTCTCACAAAGAACACCACCCAGGCTCAGCTAAATTTTGCAAATCTGTTGAACACAACATTGACCTCAAGCATACATCCAAATCAACAAAAGGATTGCTTCACCAGAAGAAAATCCAGGTTTTGGATGGCCCAGTCGGAGCCCAGAACGAAACACAATAGAAAATCTGTGGGGTGACCTAAAGAGGGCTGTGCACAAGAGATGCCCTCGCAGTCTGACCGATTTGGAGCACTTAGCAAGGAACAGTGGGCAAATATTTCCAAGTCGAGATGTGACAGACTCCTGTTGATAAACTCCTATCCAAAAAGACTGAATGCTGTAATTGAATCAAAAGGTGCTTCAACAAAGTCTTAGTTTAAGGGTGTGCACACTTATGCAACCAGCTTATTGTATGTTTTTTTTTTTTTAAATATATTTCTGATATATTTCTTCATAACAGATTTGTTTGTTTTTCAGTTGAATTGAACAGGTTATAGGTCACATTAAAGGTGGGTAATATTTTAATCAGTTATCGTGCTTGAAATAGCTCATTCTTAGATTCTCATATTGTGTTTCATTAAGGCCTGTCAGTTAACCACCTCATCGCAATTATTTGAGCTTAATGCAGTCATGAGCCGACCTTGGTTATTTCATCATGCTCGTCAGCTTTCAAAATCACATGTTTACATCACAGAAAGCAGTTCTTTCATCTGCTGGGTGCAGGTAAATGCATGTAAATAAAATAAAAACATTTACTGAGATCTTTTACGTCTTGCTATAACTTTTGTCTGGTACTGAGCTTGAGCTGTGTCTGTCATCAATAAGTTTCAACAGTATGAAGATATCAAGAAATCTGTCCACCTTGGGGTTGTACATTAATAGCTATAATAAATTTTGTTATTTGGAGTTATTCATACGTCAGTCATTAGCTGAAATTTCATGATCTTGTCTGGCCTAGCCATTTTCCTGTGTGGTAGCGAAATGTATGAATACTTTGATCCTACTTTTGATGGTCATTAAGTGTGGCCTAGTGGTTAGGGAAGTTGCACCTGCAACCAGAACACTGTGGGTTTGAATCCCAAGACTGCTAGTGGCACCACTGAGGTACCTCACACACACTGCTCCCCGGGCACTGTGTTCCTGGCTGCCTGCTGCTTTACTTGGTAAATGGGTTAAATGCAGAGAAGAATTTTGTGCTGCACACTTCACTTCAAGTGCTTTAATTAAAGCAGTATTTGATCGCATAACCTCTGCTGACCTTTTCAGGTTTACTGCGGAATTTGTTGCAACCGTAAATGCAGACTGAAGTACATGGAGAAAGAGGCCAGAGTTTGCGTTGTCTGCTATGAAACCATACAAAAAGGTGAGTGTAGCAGATTTCCCCCCTCATTTACTTAAGCTTGGACGTTGTGGCTGAACAGTATTTATTATCGCAATATCACAGAAGGCCACAAATGCCATTTTTATTGTGGTGTGGGCATCCTGATCAATCCCAGATAGTCCAGATCAGTCATATCCTTATTGTCTGTATCATAGACACAGACTCCAACAGGATCTTACCAACAGAGATGGGTATCGTTAGGATTTTACTGATCTGCTTATCTACACTGTTACATATCCAAGGTTGTTTTCCAGTCATAGATTTGTGATGGCAAAGCCTATAGCAGTTTAGCTCCACCCATTCAAACAGAAGTTCTAAGTAGTGTGCTGCCTGCTGCTGACCGTACTGCCTTTAAATGAGCAGCAATACAGGGCAGCCAATCCAACAAGAGTTTTATTCTAAGGGATAAAGAGGGGTTTAAATATCATGTAAAACTGAATTATGAAGGATTTTGAATTGTAGTTTGGTGCACACAACCACACAAACATAATGAAAAAAATAGAAACTGAGGGAAAATGTAGTATTTGGACCCTTTTAAAAAAACACCTAAATCAAGGTCTTTAATGGTTAAAGATTGGCCAAAATAATTAGACTTTTGTTGGATTATATGAAGACTCGATTCATCAGAATACCCAGTAACTCACCTAGAGCTGTGATTAGTCAACCTGTAAGAAACACTGTGATGTTAGAGGCTCATTTGCATATTGCAGCCCTCTGCAATTTCTGTATCGCTAAGACCGATTGCAATAACGATTAACAGACAGTATGTTGTGCAGTCCTACCTGACACATCTGGGTTGTAGACAGCACTTATGATGCTCAGGTTTTGCTCATTAATGCCAGAAGCTGTTTTTGCTTTATTTAAGAATGTTTTTTTTTAAAGCCCTCTGGCAAGAAAATGCTCCTTCTGTAGTTCCGATCAACCCTGCCTTCACGAATTCAACAGTGAGGACTGGATTTGATAGGGTTTTTTTGTTGAGTGGAGTGTGTCGGATTGGTTTTATGCGCCACATAGGAAAGGAGGAGGAAGTAAATTCTGGCTTCTCGTGTCCCCATGGACCTTGTATTTAATGGAAGCGAATCGATTATTCAGTCGTCTGGAAATTGAGGCTCATGCTGTATTATATCTGCTGTAAAATGTGGTCCAGTAGAGGTTTTGAGACATTTGCCAAAAATGGTCATTTGGTCAGTTCAGTAGACACAGAATAAGAGAAACCATGTGCTCTCTGATCTTTGGACTCTTAAGTGGAGGAAATTTACTACAGTGCCATCTGAACCATTGTAGATGGTAATAATTTACTGTCCTTGTTTATTATTGTTTTAAAAGAATTATTGCTCTCAACTTTTCTTTAAAGCCATTTTTTTAATTTAACCTCACACTGTGGGCTGAACACATGAAACACATTAACACGTTTCCAATGCTTCTTGTTAACATAAAAAAAAAAAACTTTTCGTCACTCACAGGCCACACTGGTAAGATTAAAGATTGGTGTTTCACTTTATTGTCCTACAAATTTGGCTTGGGCATCTCCTTTGCTACATCTGAACACCATATAAAGACATTTGCACAGTTTAAGATAAAAAGAAGAAAAATTCTGTTAAATAATGAAATACATGTTATACTTCACAATATCTTTTGGATAATGTACTCCGTCTTAACTTGAACCTCCTTGCACTCGGTCTTGACTCGGACTCGAACTTCCTTACATTTGGTCTTGAACCCTCTTGGACTCGTACTTGACAAAATTGGTCTTGACTGCAGCTCTGCGGAAAGCTTAAAAAGAAGTAACCTCGGGAAGCATTTACTTAAAACTAAAGTTAAAGAAGTTCCATGTAATACGTTCAAGTCTGACTTAGCTTTTCACTTTTCAAGTCCAGTGTTTCTTTAGACCTGTTCATGCCTGACATTAAGGTATGATCACGAGACTGGCATTTTGAATCCTGACCTTTAACCTGAGTAACATTACACCTAAACCTGACCTTTAACCTCAGGGACACTACACTTAAACCTGACCCTGACCTTCAACCGTCTTTCACCATTTCTGATTGGATTTCTTACGTAGATTCTTTTGGAGAAGGAGTTCTGCATGCATTTAATATCACTCTCCCGCCATGTTTTGAGACCTCGCTCACGTTCACGTTTTGAGACCTTGTCCAGAACTCTTAACTTGCATGGTGGATTATTTTGTTATACTTAAACCAAAAAAGGTTTTCCCTAAAATTTAGAATGAAATTTGATACAGTATGACGAAGTTAAGATTGTTATTCAATATTTATTTTATATTTTGGCGAAAAAAGAAGAAAGAAAAAATGACCAAGAAATTCACTTACATACTGGATCACTTCACTATATATAGCCACAAATATGGCATAACAGAGTGGCTGACGTCACAACTGGGTCTCAGCCAGAGCTGGTATTGATTAATACTATAAATGAGGTACATTACATTTATGTTTACAGCAGCTTATGCTGAACTTCCGTTCTTCTTTTGGTGTTTATTTTTTTCAGTTTGTATTTCTTTTAAGGGTTTGGAAGAGTCTAAAAAAGGCTCACCGACATTTAGCAGCGCAGGAGGTCCATTTGCACATTAAAAAGGACATTCATCACCAGAGTGTCAGAGCTGCCAAGGGGCAGCTAGCTCTCTGAGGAGAGTGATGCAGAGAGAGAGAGATTTACTGGGTGGAGCTTCTGGGCAGTGGTGTGTGTCCTTGAGTGTGTGTGTGTGTGTGTGTGTGTGTGTGTGTGTGTGTGTGTGTGTGTGTGTGTGTGTGTGTGTGTGTGTGTGTGGTAAAGACCCACCTGGTGTGAGTGTGCACAGTGCTCTCAGACTTTCTGCTTTCCACTTCTGGCACAGATTCAGACACACAAACACACGCACATACGCACACACTCTCTCTCTGTTGTGACACTCATCCACCTCCTCAGCGTCTTCCTTTAGGAGAGGGAGGCGTCACCTTCCTCTGCTCAGTCTTCTCTTCCCGGGGCAGCCATTTAAGCCACTCTCGTTCATCTTGGCGGGCATTTGTGAGAGAGCGAGAGAGAGAGGTTGGAGCGTGGTCGTTTTGTTACGGAGGTTAGAGCCAGGACGTGGCTGGAGAGGGCCCGGGGACAGACGGGACCTCAGCATGAAGGAGCGAAAGTGGGCCGCTCCCTGTTCTGAGTGAGCATCCTGAGGCAAAAGGATGCGTGCCCTTCCCTTCACACACACACTCTCTCTCTCTCGCTTGCTTGCTTGCTCTCTCCTCAGCATGGGACACGCTCACCTCTCTGCTCAACTGGGGCTGAAACACTCTAGCGAGGCGGCATCTAACACACACCACCGCACAGACATGAGCGAGAACCGGGGTGCGAGTTAGAATGAGGTAAGGGGATATTCCCAGGCGAATGGAACCGAGGCTGCTTAATGCAGATTGATTAACATATTCTTCATTTTACATCATTAAACGGTAGGTCTGGGCTTTGTAAAATAACTTCATATGTTAGAAAGTCTCCTTTGTTTTAAAGAAAGAATGTTTGGTGATTGCTTGTGCTCAGGACAGGGTCAAATTCAAAACAAGGTTGAAGGACATTCCTGTATACATCTTACCAGCCTGCCAGTACCTTTGTCGTTTTGATGGTTTTGTCGTCTGCCCTCTCGCTCTGTGCGAACACATTTGCTTATTGTACTCCTGGCTTTACACGATGGCTCGATCCAGTGCCAATGTAATCACATTGATGAGGTTGTATGATACTTAATCAATATACTGCAAGGCTTGGCTTACTCAGCACTTTTGCAGGAGTCAGCAACTGTAGGAGTCGTGGCTGGCACTGGACGTTCTGTTTGAAAGCAACTTTTACTTACCTTAATGTAGTCCCCGGGCTGGGTCTGCCATAGCTCTGCTGGCCCGTCAGCTTTTATAGTGTTCGTTGTCATTAATGCATATTGTTGTGTAACCATTCAAACTAATCAGAGGACATTGTCCTGTTAGGCTTTGGCCATGATCAAGTTAGTAGTCAATAGTGAAAATCAGTCTGCCAAGTTTGTTTTGTGTGGTTTTTATTTATTATAATTTTTAAAAAATGTATTAATATATTTTAGATTAATTTGTTTGCATTTTTCAACAAAATATTAATTAAACCATCTAATGTTTACATTTTTTTGCCCTCTTCTCGATGCACTCTCTCCATATTTTTTCCAAAAAGCCCTCCATTATTAAAGTAAAAGCTCTGGTAAGAGATTTAATATGAAAATAATGCTGTATCTTGTTTGTGTTCCTGCAGCTCAGGCCCTAGAGAGAATGATGAGCCCTACTGGGCCTAGTCCCAACCCCAACGTCCCGTCCGAGTACTGCTCCACTATCCCCCCTATGCAGCAGGCTCGAGCAGCTGGCACCCTCAACTCCCCTCCACCCACTGTCATGGTGCCTGTGTCTGTCCTCAAGCATCCTGGCACTGATGGTACACACACACACACACACACACGCACACACACACCATGCTTCAGTGCACCAATCTTGAATGTGCATTGAGGACACATCTGTACATCAGTCAGCTCTCACAGCTCTATTGAGTAAAAAGCATCTACATTTGGTTATCGAAAATCTCTCAAAAGCTCAGATCAAGTTGGTGCTTCTCTTTCAGGTAGAATTAAAATAAAATGTCATACTTAACAGTACTGTCTTATACTGAACAATAACAAGTTATGCATAGCCATTCCAAAAATTATTTATTGGAAAATAGATGCTCCGTCTGTGTCCATCAGGCTATTACAGTGCTTAGAATTTGTATTATGATTTTGCAAATTAATCTGTCTTCATTTGTGAGGGTAAATTTTATATTCATTTATTTACTAGTTTATTTGTTTATCATTATTATTTTTGATCCCATAACTTATTTTAATTAAGAAACTGTGTCCAGTCTTACTCTCTTTCTTCCGTGGATTTTTTTATTTGTTGCCAGGTTTCCCAAGAGAAGAGAAACACGTTTGGTTTGCTGATGGGATTCTGCCGAATGGTGAGGTAGCAGATACGGCTAAACTGTCTGTAAGGGCCCGGAGGTCCTCACAGGAGTCCAGTCCGGTTACGCCAGACCCTCCAACGGCATGTGTTCAGCTCTATAGTAATATTTTATCCCTGTCTAATTTAAGGCCACTTCTATTCTAGGCTACATCGCACGTATCCATGGGTTTACTCTGTCACTAATTACAGATGTTGCAATAATGGATGGCCATTTATCTTTATGACCTACTTTATCAGACAGCAATTCCCTATTTAAAATAGACATGCACTAATCTCAGTCTGTCTAGGAAACTAACTAAAAAAGCTTTAAGGATGGCTATATTAGCTGTTAATCTGCTTGTAATCTGCAATTAACTGCTATTGTTTTTGTCATCTTTTAGACTGCTTGTAAGTTCCCTGAAGGTGGCGAGGGTCCTGCAGATGGTTCCAAGAGTGTTGCAGAGATGACCCGCCGGCCCGTCAACGGACCATGGGACTATGCCCTGCTCTGTGGGCTCGGCGGGTGTGTGCAGAGGGCGGCCAGCCTCATGCCTGAGGATGAAGAGGGACTGCCCCCACTGCTCATCACCACAGGGGAGGACGACGGAGGGGGTGAGAACAGCTACACTTCAGTCCTTATATGTTTGGGTGTAAAGAGGTGGTTTGTATGATCTTCAGTTCAGGAGGTCAGAATTTGGTATTATGGTATTAAATAATACCTATGTTTTCACAGGCTTAAATCTTTTATTTGAATAATTAATAGGCTGTGCACAGGTGCTTCAGGTCAGTCCCTACTGCCGTAAGCCTTCTAACCCCTGCCAACTGAGCAAACTTCAGTAAGATAAACTTTATGTACAAAAGTGTTGGGAGACACCTCTTAATTATTGAATTCAGGTGGTCCCTAGTGAAGTGCAACTTTAAGGAAGACCCTTTTCTGTTCCAGCATGACTGTGTCACAGTGCACAAAGCAAATTCCATAAGGACATGGCTGGATGAATTCGATATGGAAGAACTTGACTGGCCCGCACAGAGCCCTGACCTCAACCCCGTCCAACACTTTTGAAATGAACTGGAATGGCGATTGTGAGCCAGGCCTTCTTGTCCAGCGTCAGTGTCTGACCTCATAAATGCTCTACAGAATGAATGGACACAAATTCCCACAGAAACTCCAAAGTTTTGTGAAAAGTCTTCCAAGATAAGTGGAAGCTGTTATTGCTGTAATGGTGGGACCAACTGTCCTAGTGGTTAGGGAGTTGGCCCTGTAACTAGAAGGTTGTGGATTTGAATCCCAAGACTTCTAGAGGTACCTCTGAGGTACTCTTGAGCAAGTTACCATCCCCACACACTATTCCCTGGGCGCTATGTTCCTGGCTGGCCGCTGTTTTACTTGGTGAATGGGTTAAATGCAGAGGAAGAATTTCTTGCTGTTCACACTGTGTGCTGTGGTGTGTTCGTATTTATGAATGTGTAATATATTCTACAATACTATGCACTAATAATAATAGTAAATTAGTTATTAATGATCATACTAATAATCTCTCCTAGTTACTGGATTATTTAACACTACACATGGTATCTTTCCATTATTTTTGATACATATTTTTGCATGATTATAGTTATTTTTTAAGTTTTACTTTAATTACATTTCTTATGCCTTCAGATTTTCAGTGCACCTCTGGGCATTTCAGAAAAGTAATTTTCTTGTGATACACAATAACGATAAATTAATATTAAAAAAAACAAGCTTAATTGCTTACTTATGATGTACCTATTCTCTCTGTTACAGATTTATTAGTTGAGGAGCGGCCTGCTGCCTGCCAGATTCTGCTGCTGTTAGAAGAGGGAGGTCCAAGACCTCTGACGTTTGTACTGAATGCCAACCTGGTGGTTAATGTCAAGCTCGTCACATGTATGTTTTATACGCACAGAATAAATGTGGCACTCATTACACCACTGTTTTATTATTTTAATGATAAATTACATGTTTTAATTATATGATATACATTTAATATGACACATCAGTGAAAAAGTTTTCTGTTCTTTTTCATTTAAATTTTAGTGCTTAAGCTTTGCAAGATTTTGCTTATTTCCTGTAAGGAACCTTCGGACTGAAATGAAAAGTGCTTTATTAATTCAATTTCTGAACCATTTTTACTGAGACGTGTGCGTTTGTGCTGTGTTTCAGATTGTGGGCGAAAGTGCTGGTGTTTGAGCTCTAATGGTCTGCAGGGAGTGAGCCAGAGAGAGCTGGTGTTTGTTATTGAGTGCCTCCCAGAGGAGAACAGTCTCCCTCGAGATATCTTCAGCCTTTGCATTAACATGTACCAAGATGCTCAGAAGGGTAAGTCCTGAGCAATTATCAGAGCATGATGCTCCTCCAAAAATATATCAGATACATATGAATATACAGGATCTACATTGTGCTAATACATTGACCTGTGAAGATTAAAAGATTAAATGGTTTCTAATATTTTCATCCATTCATTTTCTGAGCTGCTTATCCTAACCAGGGTGGAGCGGTGGGGTGCTGGAGCCTATCATGGCATTTATAGTGCGATATATCCCACCTTACGTTTGACAGATATTATATTCCTTACAGCCCAGCTCCAAGATGGAGAAACACCCTGGACAGATCACCAGTCCAGGACACACACACACGGAACCCTCAGCAAAATCAAACCGAGGACCTTCTCGCTGTCATGCGACCGTGCTACACCTACCCAATTTATAATATTCCCAATTTTTTTTATTTCTAGGAAAATTTATCAAGGAACTCGGCAACGTGACCTTTACAGAAAGTTTTCTTGGCAGTAAGGACCATGGTGGCTTCCTTTTCTTCTCACCCAGCTTTCAGCCTCTCGATGGACTCGGGCTTCCTCACAGCTCTTTCCTGTGTGGGGTTCTCATTCACAAACTGGAGGTTCCGTGGGCCAAAGTGTTCCCTCTTCGCCTGTTACTCAGTTTGGGAGCTGAATATAAAGGTAAGCTTCCATCGCATTAGAGTTATGTTTTTTTTTCTTTTAAATAGAAAACTTTAGTTTTAGACATAATGTACTAGAAGTAAGATGAGAATGAAGTATAGTTAGAGGAGCGCTTTCTCAGTGTGTGGTTCCTTAAACTGAGCGCAGTCCTGCGGAATCTGGTGTATTTACATGCTGCTCTGTGTAACTATGTGACTAATGCGTGGTATGCTAAAGGGAAGTGAAAGTTACCAAAAGTCAGTAGGTCAGGATGAATGTCAGTATGAAAGATTAGTGCAGTACTCATTCCGTGAGCATGAATTCGGAATTCAGGGATTTTCTGTTTCAATCCTCTGCTGAGCTCTCAGTCAGCTTTACCACTGTATCACCATTCCATTGTAGTGTGTTGGACCTTTGTGTTTAATTTTGCTGTGAAACTACTTTGACATTTCTTTGTCACAAAAAGCAGTCCCATGATTGGTTGCTATCCACAATACTTTTCTGTTACCTCAGAATACTGAAAAAAATTCCATCAAATTGTCACGTCATGCTGTGGTTTTGATCTGACTTCCCCTGTATTCTTAGGCATGCTTTTTAGCCACGCTACTTTAAACAGACTCCCTTCTTATCCACTTAAAATGAACCTTATAGGGCAACAGTGATTTCAGTTTACATTGCCAAATACGTATCAGTGATATCACTTAATTAGCTGGCTTTATAATGGTTATACATCCCATTAGTCAGGTGTGTCGAGCCTTACACACACATCTTAACCAATTATGATTAGTTTTTTTTGTGTTTTGTAAATTATGGTTATACAGGGACATAATTCATGTTAGTGAAACACACTGATATATTTCTATATTAATGACCGTTAAACACCTACAGATCTTTGCTCATGTTTACTGATAGATGCAATATTCTTAGGAATACAGATGGGTTCTTGAACATTTTACCTCTCCAGTGCAATAATTTCTGTCTGTATATTCTCTTTTTTTTCTCCTTTAGTTTATCCCAGCCCACTGGTTAGTATCCGGTTCCGGGAGTCTGTCTTTAGAGAGACGGGGCATACCATCATGAACTTGCTTGCTGTAAGTACCACCTGAGTAGTAAAATAGACACCAGTCATAAATATGCAATTCTGTACGTCCTTTTGATGCCACGAGCAGCTAGAAAAAGATGAGCCTGAAGCTCAAGTGGTTCACCAGCGGCCTGGGTGCTGCTTCCTGATGCAAAATTTCTGTTGTTCATTTACAGGACAAGTTTAATGAAAGAGCTTAGCAGAGATTTTTTTCTGTTTATTTATCTGGTAACACAATGAGTTTGCAAATGCTGAGTAATATTTAGTGAAGCAAGTACTTGTACCCAGATAGCAATGAGAAATACCTTAAGAATTCAGAAATTGATGTTTTTGCGTTGCTTGGAACCAAAAATACACAAATACCTGAATCTTATGAATAAGTCCATAGTGTGGCATTGTCACTAGTTATGCAACACATAAGCTGTTTAATCTGTTTGTCATTCTCACCGACTAGAATGAAATACATCTTCATGTCCTGACATTACAAGCTACTGTGTCATTTGTCATTTTAAAGTGTGCTATTTGATCAAGAGTCTCTTCCCTGTCTGTGGATGAATACAAATTTGTATTCGGCCTTACTGAGGAGTGACTCAGTTCTTTAGAAGGGAGTTTTTGTAACCTTCAGTCCAGGACAGCTGATTAGATTAGTGCTAAAGATATAACCTCCCAAAGACTCTTTGGGCCTTGGCCACTTTCACTCTGAGAATGAAATTGCTTTTTGTTGATTGCTGTAGCCGGGCTTTTATTCCTTTTCACTGGTCTCGAGGGTGACTATGACTGTTTTATGTAGAAAACGCACTGTCTGGGCCAGTTAAAAGTGTCCTGAGTGTCATTCGTTGTCTTACTATATGTAAATCAGGACTAAAATTGTCTAAAAATTATCTAAATAAACACCTGTGATTTGTGAAATCCAATTCAGGATCTGAGGAACTACCAGTACAGTGTGCCTGTAGTGGGTGGTCTGCGGATCCACATGGAAGTGGGCAACAGTTACATTGACATCCCCAAGTCGAAATTCAGCGAGGTGAGACCTTCATCTAAGCAAAGGGGACTCCTGAACCTTTTACTTCCAATATTAATAATTTAAAGTCTGGAGGAACACAGCTGAGCTGGGTTTAGGATTTTTCCTTTCAATGCCAAGACCTGATCCTCAAATATCTGCTTATACTGTGTATCTGTACATACTCTGACTATATTTGACTCTGATAGGTGTGTATAATCATAATTTTTATGAACCCATTGAATAACAATTTTATTTTGGTGAAAGCATTGTAATATATAAAACATACTAAGCCTGAATGGCATAAACTCACTGTGTGTGTGTGTGCGTGTGTGTGTGTAGTTTGCAAGTTCTCCTTGTGGTGGCCTGGGTTTCGTCCAGGGTCTCCAG
>JBBJLS010000036.1:11683400-11703129 GCA_037577275.1 Bryconaethiops microstoma
ATGAAGACTTTGGAGTGGCCTAGTCAAAGTCCTGACCTGAATCCTATTGAGATGCTGTGGCATGACCTTAAAAAGGCAGTTCATGCTCGAAAACCCTCCAGTGTGGCTGAACTACAACAATTCTGCACAGATGAGTGGGCCAAAATTCCTCCACAGCGCTTTAAAAGATTCATTGCAAGTTATCGCAAACACTTGATTGCAGTTGTTGTTGCTAATGGTGGCCCAACCAGTTATTAGGTTTAGGGGGCAATCACTTTCACACAGGGCCATGTAGGTTTAGATTTTTTTTCTCTCTTAATAATAAAATCCTTCACTTAAACACATTGTGTTCGCCTGTGTTGTCTTTGACTAATATTTAAATTTGTTTGATGATCTGACACATCTACGTTTGACAAACATGGGGAAAAAAAAAAAGAGGAATCAGGAGGGGGACAAACACTTTTTTTCACACCACTGTATGTATATATAAAGTGTGTGCATTTTACAAGTCAGATTTTCTTTACAGTTGTGGTATTAGAAACAAAAATCCTACAGTGAAAATACAGCCATTTTGTTTATTGTCCTGAACATTTTTATGTATTTTATATGTTGATTGAAAATTTGAGGTAAATGCATAAAGTAAGCGTTACGATGTGCTACATGTACTGCTCCTCCATTCAAAAAATACATTTTAGTCCATTAACTGACATGTGATGGTGTTTTGGGCATCGATATTATTTGTGGCCATTTTTGTAAAAAAGGGTTTTGGCGTCTTGTCCCTTTCATCACTGTTTAGAAGAATGACTCCGTCTCAGTAGAACGCTACATTTTACTTAGTAATTATCCAGATTTAGAGCAGTTGGTGGAATTCCCTTTCGTTCTGGGATGACCTACTGCTGAAAATTAATACATCATCGCATGAAATTATGCTGTAAAAGCATTTCTTTCCAGCCCTGTTTTAAGTTTTGCCTTGTACCTCATTTAATACACTTCCTCTTAATGGTTTGGTGTAGAATGATAAACATAACAGATGTTAAAATGCATTGAAGCATTATCAGTATGAAAGGTTTTGAAATGTTGGATCTGATAACTGCTTTTTGAGCAAAATCAATTTATTAAGCTATTGACGATGGGAAAATGTTTTGCTTTTATTGTCTCCGGCTGGTAGACCATTGGTTAGGGTGTTTGCCCTGCAATCAGGAAGTCATGGATTTGATTCCCAAGACTGCTAGGCACCCCGTCCCCACGTACTGCTCCCCGGGTGCCGTGTTCCTGGCTGCCTGCTGCTTTATTTGGTGAATGGGTTGAATGCAGAGGAAGAATTCTGTGCTGTTCACACTGTGTGCTGTGGTGTGTTCAAATATGACAAAATGGTCAAACCTGTGACTTTGTGGTCATCGGCTTCACAGGCAAGTGTTTTACCCACTAGGCTACTACCCACTGTGGAGGATCACCCTACCCACCCAGAGTAAGAGGACAGTTATACTAAGTGATGGGGGAGAATGAGGAGTGCCTTACCTTCCCATAGAGAAAGAGGACATTTATACTGAGTAATGGAAGGAGAGGGAAAACCACCCTATCCACCCAGACAAAGTGAAGCTAACTGTGGTCTCCTAGACTCCCAGTCACATATGGCTGTGGCAACACCAGGGATCTAATTTATGATTACAAAGCCAGCACAGCTGTACTACTCAGCAGCCCTTGTTTTTTCTGTTGCACTACTGTGCAAATAGTTCTTTCAGTCACATACCAAACTGCACCAAAATCTAAACTAATCTAGTCTAAGTGTAATGTGACATTTTATGATGCATTTAATGATTGTCTAAAGATTTAGAATCAAATTATACAAACTGTTAATCGACGTGCATGAAAATATTTAATCAGAGAATAGAACAGCCCATTCATGTTCAGGTTTATTCATGTTCAGAACACAAGAAGACTTACATACAGTAAAATATTGGATCATAGATACACATATTAAACACACATTATGCTGATGTCATAGCAGCTAATATCTGTTGTATGTTCCTGCATAAATGTCCCATTCAAGGGTTGTAGCAAGATATTTAATGTCAGAAGAATTGATTTGTCAATCAGAGGCTAAGCATAATTACTGTAAACAAAACGTTTTGATGTCGCTCAGCATCCGGTTGTGAAGAAGATCTGGCTTTTTGGATATTTTGGCTCCCAAGGATTGATTGTATAACCAAAAACATGTGGCAAGAACCTGAAGAGTGGAGGGTTCATGCTAGAAGGTCCACCATCACCACTTGGTTAAAGCGGTTCTGTAAGACGGAAGGGGTAAAACATTTTCAACAGCTACAAGACATGATTTGTTGAAGTTCATCGCTTCTAATAGGGGTCACGAAAGTCATTGCTTTTGCATTCAAAGACATTTGTTTTAATCACTTTATTCAATAATTCTAAGAAAAGCCCATTTTAATTGTATTATTTGTTTTATATGTGTATATTAATTGTACTCCAAAACATTTAGGTGAATGCTGAGTAAAATGTTTTTAATCCAGTATACGGCATTTTTAACTCTACAAAGATAAATGTGCAAAATACTGTATATCAGCTTCAGCTCAGAATTTCTGATGGCTGAATTTTAATTATTTTACTCAAAGTATCCTCAAAAAGTATCAGCTTAGCATGTATAGGTCTGTGGGAAATCATGCCAGATGAGTCCTCATGAAACTGCCTTTTCATTGGGATACTTTGAAGAATAAAAATGTTAAGGTAGTTTTGGTTTAGCACTTTTTGATTACTAAAATATCCCCTATTTCATAGTTTTGATATCTTCACTATTGTTCTAAAATGTAGAACATTATAAAACTTCTACAGGTGATGTGTAAAACAGCTGAATATCTCAACAAAATATTGTTAAATAGAGCTGCCCAATACATGTTAATTGTTATGGCAATATTGTTCTCTACAATAAGCCAATGAGCATCTTACCACTGTATTTATGACAGTGTGAGTTACTGATGAATTGAGATTTACATGTACTCCAATTGGCTGAGGGTTTTTTTTTTTTAAAGGCACATTCTGTATTTTCCATCAAGTTTGTTAATTCATAATTCATTGTTATGAATTAACAAAATAAGTTATTCTTAAATTACCATTTTCCAACCACTGCTTCTTCCTAGAATTTCTGTTACTGTGCCTTTAAGACTGATATATGTAAATGATCTCTTTTCTGATTCGTTGCAGTGCATTGCAGCTATTCAAAAGGGAGCACACGGCTGAAACACTCATAACTTCAGAATGAATGTAGGCTGAGTAGGTCACTCTGTGTTTTGTGGGTTTACAAAAACTATGATTTGTAAACAGGCTATTTTGTTGCTTACTTTACATAAATGGACTGTATGGACTAAGGAGTTAATGTACACTTTGATGCTCTATTTGCAGACTTTTTAAGCCTTTTTAAGCCTTTAAGCCTGCAGAAGAGTGATACGGGCTCTTTAATGTACCAAAAGGTATTGCAATTGTAATATGTAGCAGTACAATCACATTACTAATATTTTGTCAGTATGATGCAGCCCTAATTGTTAATATAATTGTTAATTATAAGTACTCTTCTGTGAAAAATGTTTTCTATTTGGAGTCTGGGAGAGATACTCATTTCCGTTGTCCTTCTACCACTTAATCCTGAGTTCATTAATATATAAACAGTTATTGGTATATAAAACAAACATGTTGATGTAAATGACTCTATATATTTCTGTTGTTCAGTTCAAATTCAGCCACATAAAGCTATTGATACATGTTCAGTTTTAATATGTAAAAGATATGCCGTAAACAGGGTCTTAAAGGTACAGGTGACGTGACCCTTCTGCCAACGCCATCCTGCACATACAGAAAATTCCAAATTATATTTAAACATAAATGCTCTATCATTGCACCCTGATAATACTTCCCAAACCAACTTGTCAGTGGAGTGTATTTCTGTAGTCAATGGCCAAAGATGTCCTTGAAGTCACCTATCTGTTTGATTTGCTCAGTCTGTATGGAGTGCCTTCTCAGGAGCATTCTCTTGGTTTTCAGATCTTTTGGGAAGCCAGCTGGAGCTGAGGGTAGATAGGGCATTAACCCTGATGCCAAACCACAGGCTTGCTTATTGCTGGAACTGCAGGCTCCAGTAATTTGAGGGATCATATTGTGCTGATTCAGCGGTGGCAGGTATCCTGGCCGAGGGTGGAAAGTGGGATCGGTGAGAAGAGCGCCCAATCCCCTGCTCTCAGGATTAACTGGGTGTCTTTTGTGTATGTGTGCCAGCGAGGTGTTCTCCAGGGACTCTCGTGAGCCTATCAGTGTGGAGGAGCGTGAGGTCACAAGTTGTCTCCTCTCAAGTTGTCTCTTCCATCCCTCTGGGGAGGTGCCCGACAGTGAAAGCTGGGAATCAGAGCTGTAGTGGTCCATTCCTAGCTGTCGACGATGGATTATGTTGCAGAGACTGGACACTGCTAGGTTAGGCAGGGACTTCTCAGGGTCCTTCTCCATTGCCAAGACCTCCACACTGCTTTTGGAGTGAAGGTTTGGATGGGAGAGGGAGTGGAGTGAGGACAAACCATCAAAGGACATGTTACGAGTCAGTGCTTCTTCTGGTCTTAAGCGTCCAACTTCTGTTCTGTTGATATCCTGAAGCAGAGTTTGGCTCGAAGTTGTTGCTTCTTTGAGGTCAATGCTGCAGTGGCGAGAGAGCGGAGGGCCAAAACTCAGTCCGTTCGTTCTAAAAACAAGCTCCTCCTCAGGTGTTATATCAGGCAGTTCCTCCATGGGAGAGGAGCCTTTGGCTTGTTGCTGGGCCAGGAAGGATTGGGGAATCTTAAGCCAGGGCTCTGAATGTAGTCTCTGGAGATGATGGAGCTTGTTCACTCTTTCATGGACCAGATGTGGACGATGAGATGGAGAGGTTGGCTGTGAGCCCGTAATGCTTTGCAGGTCTTGGAAGGAGAACATATTCTCTGTTGGGTTGGATGAGATCGTGCCTTGGGATGATGTACTAAGATGTATCTCAGAAGGAGAAGCGCAAGGGATTGAGGAGGATTTCAGTTTATCCCACTGCTCTGGTGTTGCTAGTGGAGGAACCTTAAGATACTGTTTGGCCATCTGCTTTCCACAGGTGAGTCTGTCTGTAGTGATTATGATGACCTCTTTACCTCTGGCCTTGCAGGCATCCATTAGCAATTTAAGTGTTTCTTCTTCACCAGCCTGGATGGCGTAGATGAGAGCAGAAGAGCCCGTATGGTCCTTCAGACAGGGATCAGCCCCACTAGCCAGGAGCAAGGACACTACCTCAGGTCCAGCTTGCTCTAAGCAGGCGTGCATCAGAGCAGTCTTGCCACTCTTGTCCTGAATGTTTGGGTCAGCACCACTCTCTAGGAGATACCCCACCATTTTTGCTTTCGGAACCCCCTGGTGGTCGGTGTGTCTGCTCTTGCAGGCGATCATCAGGGGCGTCTGCCCACGCTCATTGCTCTCATTTATGTAGGCCCCTCCCTCAAGGAGAAGGCGTGTCAGGCGGAGTCGGCTCAGGTAAACGGCCTTGAGCAGAGAGTTGTTGTCCGTGTGGACCACCTGTGTCATCCTCACTTCTTGTACTATGACTCACGCAAATATGGCCATCACCTGTGAAGACAGGTACAATGTTCATCATTATGATTTAACACCCAGTAACCTTCAACCCTGATCCTGGAGTACTTTTATTATGGATTTTCCCACCTCTGACAAACATTTTACTAACCAGCTCATTAACCAACCCTTCCTGCATTGAATTAGATGTGATGAAGCAGGGGAAGCACTAAACTGTGTTGCTCTACCACAATCGACAACAATAGGCCACACGTACAAGGGTTTTTTTTTTTTACATAGTTTTTCTATGTTAAAAAAAGCTTTTACTCACGTAACTGAAAACAGACCTTCTTGAAAACTCTTTCGAGGATGAAAATAATCAGAACTTCTGTTTCTAGCCTTACTGTGGAAACCAGTTTTTGGCTCGTAATGTCAGTCTCCACTGTTTACAAGGAGTAATTTTGTGTGATTGTGGGCGGAGCCAAATCAGTGCTAATTTTAACCTGTTAACAGGACCAAGGGGTCACAGAGGTTACCGTTACACCCAATGCTCTTGTGATTTGGGAATATTTTTTTAGGCTTCTGATTGGCCTACGTGGCTTTATGATTGGGGTTATAGCACCTTTTAAAAATATCCTATCTGTGTGTTACATAAATATGAAAACATGAAAGTCCATGTTTAACCAGTCTCTGTACAGGACTGCCTTCTGCCTTCCATACAGATTTCTCCCCAATAGTTTTCTCAACGCTGGGCTGTGTAAATGCAGTAAGCTGAGGCAGAGACCTTGGCTACCTTGTTTGCCAACAGCACAAGGTAACATCTTTTGAAATGCTGTTCCCTTTCAGCACAGGTACAGAGCCCAGCTTCCCTTTCAGTTCACCGAGTGATGGCATCGCTGTAAAGTCCATTGTGTGAGCTGGCCTTGCTGTTGCTTTCTCTGCACTGCAGCCCGCAACTGCAGAATGTTATGTCTCTGATCAGCTCATTGTTTTGTCTAACTTTTCTGACAGCACTCGGTTGGATGGAACATTATGATTCACCATTGTAAATGACGGTGAGGCCTTCGACCCAGAGCTGTACCATTCGAGTTGGACGCTTTTTCTATGGACTCTGACTTGTCTCAGCCTCATTAGTATTTGGGCTCGACCTTGTCTGAGATTTGACTTTTGGTCTTGGCAGATACTCTAGTCTCAACCGGCCTTTGAAAACAGTAATATCTCTCTGTGGTGACCGACCACACCCCAAAAAATTGACAAAACAAAAGCACACAATGCTGGTTTAACTATGTCTAAATATATCTAGAACTATCACTGTCATTGGCCGCCTAATGACCAATCACAAGCCTGCCAAAGGTCATCTTTGCTCTGTGCATGCTGGATCCATGCTCATCATTTTAATTTGGCCCTCGGACGTGACATCAGTCAGAGTGAATCACGGGAAACAGGTCTACTTAAAGTAAATAACATTGTAAATAGTCAGTTACAGAAAACATTGAAAATGATCTAACAGTAGAAGATACAATGTGTCTCCAGCATCACACACATTTTATAAACAGGCCAGTCTGTCTTTCTCATTTGGACTAGGTCTTGATTCGGACTGGAACCTCATTGGACTCGATCTTGACTCTGACTCAAAGCTTATTGGACATGGTCTTGACTCCAAATCAAATCTCTTTGGACTCCATCTTGTCTCAAAAAAGGTGGTCTCATTCACTTCTAATAGTATCTCTACTGTCCATCAGGCCAGAGAAGTGCAAACCTAGCACACATCTGGAAGAAAGAAAATCCTGTATGATTTTGCTCGCCCTTGTTCTGTTTGTTGTCTGCATGGGTAAATTGGACACATTTTTCAAAATCACTCTTCAATTACTCCTTGTTCACTGCCTGCTCTACGTTGTTGCTGTGGAAAACACATGCAACACACAGGCAGTAGATTTACTATCGTTATGACAAACACAGACATGGTTTTTCTGCATTTACTTTTTTTTCAGCTTCAGATTACATAAGTGTTTGAGCTGTTTTAAGAACAAGTGAAACTGGAGCATTCTGAAGCCGCTCTTCAGGTCGGATTGACTGTAATGACCATGCACTTCCACGCTTGGAAAGCATGTGAACCATCCAGAACATCCACCTGCATTTTTTAATTAAAAATATATTTTAAGTGAGTTAATGCTGGAATTGTGGGTTAAATCATGAAAGCACTGTGATTCAACAGCAGAAAAAAGATCTTTGTGACTGGTTGTCCTGTCCCTGGTCTTCTATAAGATGTGGGTAGGCCTATATGTGTTGGTCCCCTTCCATTCAGAGGAGACAGAATAAAACAGGCCTTGAATATGTAGTTCACTTTTATTAAGTGAACCAACAAGATTGTTCTATTTAAAATTATTCCAGTGATCTTCTCATCACATTACCTTTTGGTTGGGTTACAAATTTTTGACTAATCTGAAGGCCAATTACTGGGATTTTATTTCCAGTGGAACATTGGTAGATGCAGGCAAGTGATCTCACCAAAAGAGATGGACATCAACTATTGACACATCCTATCATTCAGAAGATTTGACTCACTGTTTACAGTAAAAAGATTGTTCTGATGCTACTACTGTTCAGATTCTGACAAACTAGTCAGATCTATAGAGGCTCCACCTCACAGCTTACAGGACTTGTAGAACCACAGACCCTCAGAGGTTCTTGTGGAGTCCAGAGCTCCAAAACGGAGCCCTTTTGGGGCATGAGATGGACCTACACAATATTAGGCAGGTTTTAATGTCATAGCTGTTTGGTGTAGATGAGAAATGTAAACTCATCACAAAATGCCATAAAAAACAGAACACCTGAAGGATGTATAATGGTGCTCTTAGCTGTGCACACGGTTACCATGGAGCATCTGTGCATTGCTCGAGTGTGGCAACAACTTCTGCCCGTCAGCAGTGTTCTGCTGCTCTGGGGAGAGCCAGCAAAGCTCTGTTCCTGAGTCGAGCACGAACCTCACATATCCAGACTGAAGTGGTTCCTGCATTGTCCTCCTGCTGTTCTGCTGAGGTGTTGAAGTCAAATGATCCAGGATTTGTTGTCCTGCAAGCTGCCAGAGTGTAGAAATGTGTGCTAAGGACTCTTTCGTTGAAAGGCTTGAATGTGCACTTGAGGTTTTGAAGAGGTCGCGGAGTGTTTCTATTCTCATCACGGTACAGCTTTTCAGAATGCTCTCAGTGCTCTCCTCTACCACCAGCGCTCAGAGGAGCACGAGGCACGTTTGGTCGCCGCTTTAATTTGAATGCTTTATTTTGAATACTTTCTTGCGTCCTTTTGAGACAAAGAGAGTGTAGAAAAATTTTGACAGCTGAAATTATAAGGCATGCTGATGGATGAAACACTCACCTGGAGCTTGTGAGGACCCGCTGGATTACCGTCGGTTTGTCTGAATGTTCGGTGAATGCGGTTGGTTGAGTGTGTGTGTGTGCATTGCCGGTGTGACGTTGGTTAGGTCTGAGCAACAATGAGCAGAATTACTCACACGCAGGAGAGCTGAACTGGGAGGGTGAGAGAGAGAGAGCAGATAAATACACTATATCCTGATTTTCAGGCAAGAACCCACACATGACTGTGAAACCAAGGCAACGTTCAGTCTTTTGACAAGTCGACCATCTCTGAATAATGAAATAGCCTCTTTTTCTACCTTCAGAAAAGACCAGGTGAAATTTTTCCTTTGTGTGTCGAGTCATGAAACCTATTCAAACGTGCACTGAAATCCAGAACTTTTCTAGACAGAGGAGCTGTGTGTATGTGAATGCAAATGTCTGAACTCGTTGGACAAGGTAGAACTTTACACCACCCAGTCCCCTGGTAAAGAGTCCATCTGGTGTCCGTGTGTGATAGTAGGTCATCGTCCAGAAACTTCACAGCAAGCGAGTAGGCCTCTCGATGTGAAACCAGAAGAACACAAACATCTGGGACTGGAGCAGAAGGTCATTGCCACAATATATGCCACAAAAACGTCCAGCTGGAGATTTGGGACATTCTGTCTGTGAGGACCGCCCCACAAATCCTCAGACATTCACAGAACGGCAAAAGACTCAGTTCCTTACGGCCCAATTACATGACCCTGTCATGCCCCTCAACCCTGCATCCTCTACTCAGACTCCATCCCTCACCTAATCCACGTGGAGGATCTCCAGTAGGTTAGAACATTAGATCTCCTACAGTATGCTATATTGCCAACTGGCGTGATCTGTGTCTTCCAGTGCAGGTCTTTTTTTATCGCCACAAAGTAGTAGCATTACTGGACACTTTATTAGAAACCTCCTGTTGCTCCACCTTGCTGGTGTGCAGTAGAAGACCATGGCCCATGCATTTTGTGTCGGCCATCCTCTAGTCCTTCATCAGTGGTCCACATAGCTCATCATGTGTTTGGGTGATGGACCACTCTTAAGTTCCCAACACTGAGCCTGATCCACTCACTCCATCACTTTGCACATGCTTCCACCATGTCAGTGAAGAGAATAGTCCAGCACCCCACTAAAACGATAATTAAAATAGGAGTTAGGTTGAATAATTGTACACTTGTGCACTTATATCGTAGATAAGGGCAGTCAGTGTAAGGACAAGCTATGTGTATCTAATAAAGTGAATGGTGAGTACTTTCCGTCCACCCTGAGGCCTGTAATGCTGCTTCCTCTTGTTTTGAAGTTTGAATCCCTGGTGGTCATGTCTGCTGATGTCCTTTATGCTGTCCTGAGCATCTGAAGCCTCCCAGATAAAGCAAAAGGCTTTTCAAATATATTCCAGGGCCCATTATTGACTGGAAACACTTCTGACGAGAAATGAGGGATTTGTGCGTCCGTCTGTCTGGCTCTAAAATGAGAGGCTCTAAAATGTCTGCGGTAACTGTCGCCAGGTTGAGTAGAAGGTGAGATGGCGTAGTTTCAGTGCACTTGAGCAATGCCATCGCCATGACAACCACTGAAGGGAAGTAGGGCCACGCCAGGTGCCTTTTTCCATGGGATTGTGTGCATAGAAAGCACTAGGGGAGGGGGGGCACTGAAACCCACCTGACGATTAATTCCACTTTACAACAAAGTCGTCAGCCGTTTTTCATGATTGTTTTTGAACGTTGAGACGTCATCAGTGTTTGGCTGCATTTGCCTCCTGTCTTTAGATCATCAGGAAAAGTACACCCTTTCAAACACTTTTGTGCTTTTGCCATCATGCTCTTAAGACTGTTGTACAGTATGTAAATAACCTCTGTTCTGATCGACGCACCAGAGCACACCAAGGTGAACTGCACTGGAATGTTCAGAAAAAACACTGGACAAATGGTAATGGATGGAAGAAACAAATTCAGACACTCCTTTCACTAATATGTTTTAATGTATGGCAGAATGTTTTATAACAGAGCTGATTATGTAGGTGCAGTATTTATAGAGCCATGGAAAAAAGATAAGAGACCACTTTTCCCTTTTTTCTGTTTACCGTTTGTGCAATTTGTGGCTGTGTGTGTGTGTAAAATGCACAGGTTGCTATTGTTTCATGAACTATTGCAGTGTGAGCTGTGTAAAAAAAAATGTAAAAAAAAATGTCTCCATATGTGTTGTGAGTGCAGTAGTGTTTGTATAGCAGCTTTTCTATGTGCTGTATTCCAGCAGCTTCACTCCTGATTCAGTTTGCTGATGAGGTGAAACAGAGCTCACACATGCACACACAGTGCTCTTAACATCACTTTTTAATTGTTGCAATTGTAAAATAATGTAAGAGTGTTGTGTAGTTTAATTTTTGAATCAAGTGTATAAAACAATAGTGACATCCACATAGACACACTCCCACAAATTACAAAAGCAGTAACCAGAAAAGAAGATTATCTAAACAACTTAAAACAACACACCATATACAGCCATGGAAAAATAATTATAAATAACCTCTTATAGTGTAGCATGTTACGACATTTACAATACTCAATGTCCTATATTTGGTTGATGTATTCTCTTGAGTTTCCCAGTGTGGACATGTGTGTGCCAGTAGTAAAAGTCTGTCTGCGATAAGGACGGATCTTGGAGCTTCTATGCTGCATATGAATGAGCTGCTTGGTGATTTTTCTTTATTCTAATCAATGTTGGTTGGTTTTTAGCCAACATCTTAATTTATGGCTTGTATATACATATAAATAATGTTTACTTAACCTTCTTATTGTGGAGTGTGAAGAATGGGAGGAAGCCTAGATATGACTAATGAGCTGGCAGAATTGAAATCCCTGCTCTAAATATGAGTTATGTAGTCTCTGTAGCTACCTGTAAAGCTATCTCTTCTCTTTCCCTCTCATACACACACGCACACACACACACCCCCCACCCCCACATTCCCCCACTCACACACACATACACGCACCATGTTCTAAAAATGTCTGAATCCCCAGAGGGGTTTCATCCCTGGCTCCATCTGGGATTGTGTGTCTACAACATCCCTATGGACTAGTGAATCAGACAACCTGTCATACATTTCATCTCTCTCTCTCTCTCTATCTCTCTCTCTCTCTCTCTCTCTCTCTAACTCTCTCACTCTCTCTAACTCTCTAACTCTCTCAAATTATACCTGTCCTTCACATGGACAGACAGCAGTGTGTGTCATCTCAGCAGTTGGAAGATCCTCCATCTGTCGAAAGGTGTCACAACACGCTCCACTGTAACGTCGCCTCCGCTTATGACACGCACTGGCCTTGTTTGTTAAATCAAAAGGCATGTAAGTAGAGCATTAACATACATTAATTCAGCCTAGTGGACTTTTCGAACAACAGAGGGCACTTTGACTGGGTGCATTTTTCAAAATTGTCAAAATCCTCGCTCTCTTTTCATTTACTGGGGAATCCAGCTTTCAGTCTTTTGGGTTGATGGAGGCAAACCTCATTAGGTTCGTTGATATTTGATAGCCTTAAAGTGCAATAAGCATTCATTATCATGCTAGAAACAAAATGATTCAGGTTGCACTGTGTTTACATTTGTTACATCCCACAGTATGACTTTCTCAGTTATAATTTGTAAGGTCTAGTCACATCGAATACTCAATGAACCAGAAAATCATACAGCAGAAACCATAGCATGGTGACCTTATAGAACAGCAGGGCTGCCCCATAGTCGCAATCTGATTAAATAAAGATTACAAACCTCTTGCTGCTTATCAGAAACAACCTTGTTCAGCCTGGTCAAAGCCCGTTTGTCTATTTCTGTCTTAACATTTGTGAGCTTGTTCTTACCAGCCCACTGATTTTGTTTCTGATCTTGGCCCTGATCTCAGGGTTTCAGAAGCAGAACTGAAGGCTTTAAGTCAAATGTGAGAACTGGGAAAAGACTTGCATAATAAACATATGTTCTTACCCTCTATAACATTATGTCACCTAATTTTAAAAAGTGTAAGCTCTTGCAAATTATAATCAGTATAGAATATCTTATTTAAGATTCTTCTAATAGAATCTAAACAAAATCAAAACAATTTAAACAATTAACTTCAACTTGGGATATTGCCGTTCCAACTAGTGTCACCAAGGGGGAAATTCTTTTAGTTCCTAAATCCATGTGATCGAACTAATGAGAGTAATCGAGATTCAAAAGGAGAAACCCCAATAAGAGCATGAGGGAAACCCATTGGGAGGAACCAAGACTTAAAAGGAAAAAGTCCTTAAAAGAACAAACTGGAAACACTGGGTGGAACCAAGATTCCTCAGGGCTGTCCTGGATAATGTTAGGTAGAAAAGATTAAACTCAACGTTTGCAGGAACTACTGACATTGTGGGGTGAACACCATTTGGGCAATAGGTATGGAACCATGTTCCATGGCTTGGAAGATACAGACGAAGGTTAACACATACAGGTTGCTTTTTATTATCAGCTGTTCAGTGGATTCTGAATACTGGTGGCCATATGGATAGGGATTCTCTAGGCTGTCCTGTCTTCTGTTTGGGTCTTCAGGCTTTTTATTGGCTGGTTCATGCAATCTCTGATTATATCCATTTTGTTGCTTGTTGCTTAGATTGGAAAACTTTGTGAATTTAAGAATTTAATTTAAAGAACCTTTTAGATTATTTGTCCAAAGATTTCCCCATTCACAAACCTTCACAAATCCCATCATCTCTGTGCAATCCAGTCCACCAGGATGAAAAAGAAAGACTTTCCTTTGTGTCAGCGATGGCTCTATTTCAGTCTGAATGCATTTCCTGTCTCCTGTCCTAGTCTAGGAATTGAGTGTCATTTAAACTGGAACAACATGGAGGATGAATGCCTTTTCCAAGAGTTCTAAAGGGATGAAAATAACTTTGTTCATCAAATTCTCCACAGTGAACCTCTGTTTTTGAATCTAAGGTTTGCTTCAGTCAACCAGCAACAAGTGGGTGACTAATCATAATGTTGATGTGGCACTATTGAGACTCCACATGGTGAATCAACAGTAATTCTTGACTAAACAGAGGACTGTTTTGATCCCTGCCTGCAAAGGTTCAAAGGTCTAATGATTTTCAGTGCAGGTATTATCCATCTTCTGCTGTCTTGTGACTATAGCTTGCAGATTGAGTGGCTATTTTCCAAACGGTGTAATTTAGGAACAATTTAAGTTACAGACCTGGTACACATATTGTGCCAATCGGCCCGTTTTACCCTCTAAAGCAATTTCATCAGACAAAGCATCAGCGATTAATCCATCTAATTGTACGTGTATGTTTTTGTCTGAAACCTTGAATTGTATTTTAGTGAGAACTGTGTGTAAGAGTGTGTTTGTGAGTATGTTTGATCTGTTATGGACTGGTGACCTATACAGGCTGTTTCTCTGCCTTTTGAGCTATGAGTACTGGCCTAGGCTCCGGCACCCCTCACGACAAGTGCAAGCGACATTCGATAATATTATAAAAATAAAATAACTATTATTTATGTCCAGTGTATCTTAAACATATCAGGGAACGCATTTGTTTGTGTGAAAGTGAATCAAAATATTTGAATTTTTGAAGTGTTTCAGTGGGGTAGCAATCAAATAATGTGATTAGGTTCAGTTGCATAGCTGAGGGATGCAAAAAAATATGCAAGGTTAAGATTTTGGTGCTATGGTGCTTCAAAGTGAACAGTTTGCAGGCTAAAGCTCAGCTTTTACAGTTTGAGATCATAAGCAATTAAATAGCCAACAATGGCCCAGGCTAAGGTACTGGAATGTCTTCCCCCAAAGGAACAATCTCAAGGATTACAAGCCTTGTCAATGTTTAATGAGCCATGACGGCAACTGCATTATAGGTAATGTAGTTTGCAAGGGCACACTTAGTTAACGGCAGTAGAGCGAGATGAATATGTAGAGTAATTGAAATGACATGAGTCGTATTCGGTTTGATCCATCACATGGCTGGGGGTGGACTCACTCTCAACAGCAATACGTCAAGCTTACAGCGAGGAAATGTGGCTGTGCTGCACTGCAAGGGGCATAAATTTTGCTGTTTGCTTCATGGTTAAACATACAAAGGGATTCGCATTAATGTACACGCTTGTTGAATTATGAACTCAGTGAGAAAAATGCTGACGTCAGCCAGTGCCTATACAGGTGGACCAATGTCCTCACACAAAGAATTGGATGCCTGAAATTGCTCATCTCTGTTCTTTGAGCATATTGTACTCAAGCACAGCAAAACTACAAAGATCACAGTGGAAGAGTCTGCAATGTTATGCCTTGTAGGAAACTTTCTTAGTTCTGCGGAACGCGCCAATTCCAGACCACAAATGCTTTTGTAACCAGAAGACATGTTTAACTGGGATTTAACCTTGGATCATCTTGCTTTGTGTTTACACTCACATTCAATGGCACAAAGTCTCACTACACAAGACTAAAGCGGAGGACACGCACTCAAAGCCTTTAGTAGTGGTGCATGAATATTATCTGTTTTGGATTTCTTTGCTTGTATCACCCCCTAGTGATATTTTGTAGTAGTGCCATCAGTCTTTTCCGCTTCCACTGAAGCCATAATGATGTTTGAAGTGTGTGTGCAGTGCTAATCAGCATGAGAGTGTGTGGTGGAAGGTGCTGAAGTGCATGGAGAATTAACAAAGATCTTTGATTACCCACTTGATGCACCTGGCATTTATAATTCCATTTTAGGCTTACTTTGGACTTTAGGAAGTGTATTTTCTGCAGAGTGTGTCGTGATGTGCAGCTTTGTTCAGTTTACAAGCAGATGATGGTGGTGTTTTTTTTTTTAATTTGACCAAAATGTCTCAGTGTTAGAACCCTCCACTATTTCTCCAGATTTGTTCCAGTCCAGGTTTGCAGAACTAGTAGAACTAGATGGTACACAGTAATCCATTACCATATGGTTTTAAAGTCTTCTTGACACTATACATCCAAAGGCTTGGAGAGACATGCATTTTCAATGTATGTTCTGAGGTCAGGGCTGTTGAGGGAGTTTGTCTCGTCTTGGAATATTGATGTGAGACCTTGATTGTTCAACCAAAAGAGCATTATTGAGTTGTTGGATGATCAATCCTGGATCACAAATGCCAGTCCAACTAAGGTAGTGGGTGGAGCTCCATCAGTCCAGAAGTGTAACACTTAAGTGTAACCACATGTGGCTGTACCAGAATGTCCTGTTCTATTAATTGGCACTTTTCTGTGGAGATTAGAGCTGTATGTTCTTGTTTGAATGCATATATAAGAACATTTCTTTAGGGTCATGTTGTGCATGTGTTTGCAATCAGACTGGTTTTATATCAGTACAATCATTGATTAAAACTTTTGAACATCAGTGTATTAAACAAGGTTGCGATGAAGCTGGGTAGAGTAGCTGTCAAGGTTATCCCTCCACTTCTACCACATTGAAGTTACCGCAAATCACAAGGTGTGGCATGCCATCTGTTCATTTCCTTGGATCAACATCAACCAGTAAACACCTTGATAGTTAAAGCAGACATCGTTGTTTATGCTTATGGCTGCATGCTTCAGAATTATCATCGTCTTCTCTTCACACGCTGTTTAAATGATCACACCCTATGGGAACAGTGGTGCTCTTCCACATTTTACCAGGTGTCACCGAAACATTAAGCTATTTGTGTTACCGTTCTTGTATTATAGCAGAACGTTTGAGTATTTTCCGTATCGATTCATTATTCATCCAATTTGCTGCAAATTGCATGTTTGTAGTGATGACAGATAATAGACCTCAAGGATAATCACAGTTTTTGGTAATTACGAGACCTTGGATGGCTATATTGAAAAAAACTGGACCATTATGTACCACAGATTTAAAACCCTATTCAGTAACACCATCTAAAGGACTATACAGTCTAATGCACTCACCCACCACTTTAATAGAAATACCCACAACCAACTCGTGACACTTCTGACTGGTCATTTTATTAGAAACACCCAACTTGTACCTTAACAAAAAGAGCATGTGACAGCAGTTTTTACGGGGCTGTTATAAACGTCAGTATCACTGCCGACAAGAGTGTTCGACCCTCCAAACATGTCGTACCAAGGGTGTCTCTGTGGTCAGAAACTGGCTACTAATGATGAGCTAACACAAACTGTGCATCAGAAGAATGGCCTGAACCAGGGAGTGGTTTCAAAAAAAGTGGCCAGTGTAGACATGCAGTGTCCATCTGAAGGCAGTACTTTGAAATTAAAAGGATAGAGTACTTGGTGGTCCCACCATGGATGAGCAAGCAGATTACGACATTGCCTTTAATGAAAGCCCCCACTTTTCATGTATATGAATAATTTAGAAAACATTCTGCACTGATGTTCCAAGAAGTTCTTAATGAAATTACTTCCATCCATCCCTCATTGTTGCCAAGTCAGTCCGTACTGCGACTGAGCTATTTCCTATTTCTACTCATCCAAAAGAGGTAATGAAGTTTAAGAAAATTCATAGCAGTGCTGCTTTGCCAACGGTTAATTTTTCCAGGGAAGTTCCTATTTGCATCCATGTTGGGATTACCCAGACTAAAAATACGCTTCTAAACAAACACATCTGAGAAGGTAATTTAATTTTAATGACTGTTGCGGAGAGTTGGACGCCTCCGTACTGTTAATTACACACGTGAAGGCACCATAGCTCACATTCACAGTCCTTGGTTGTAGAGAAAGGCCCTTCTAACGACCAGACAACCATGATGTAGACTCCACTTGAAGGTAGAGTAAGCAGAATTCTCCATTAGAGCTTCATGAAATATTCACTTAAATGGGAGCGCTACATGCTGAGGAGAAGTGAGGGCCCCACGCACAGAGAAAATGGCCTTTTTTCAATGCTGGTTAGGCCTCGCACCAAACGTATACAAATCCCGGCCACCTCCTCCTGAGGTTGTTGCTCCGTCTGGCAACCTTCATCTAATTCCTTCCGAACCGCTACATCTTATTAGTATGGGGCAATGATGATAGCTTGGGGCTAGCATTTATGTTGAAATCAATAGGCCAAGCAGCACCTACATGCATTCGCATGAGGCGGTCCCCCGTCCCTTAGCAGACCTCTGCTCATTGACCTCACCTTCTCCTGAACCTAGAAGAGAAAAGGACAGCACACAACCTGAGGGCAGCTAACCCTCTCCACAGAGCCAATGTAATATTGGGTGAATCATGCTGAGACTGGTTTAAACCTAAGGTTTCTCCACAGTTAACAATAAATGAAGGAGAAAAAAAGCAGCTTAGCAGGTGTAGCATTAAAGGAGGACTAAAAACAACTCTTTAGCCTTTAATGATTATTTAAAGAAACAGCATCTTTCTGGTGTTTCCGGTTGACTGAGCTAGAAATGTAATGCCAGTGATAATAAAGGAAAGAGTGGCTTATACTAATTTATTTGACTAACAACTGTCAGTGCTTTGAATGCTTATGGTCAAGCCAAAGTTTGTTTTTTTAAAAGCAGAGGTCAGTTTTGGGGGGATGCCGAAAGATGCTAGCTGTGTCTGTGTGTGTGCGGCATTGTAGTTATCACGTTGTGGGGACCTAAGGCCCTTATGATGATAGGACTACAGGGAAATTTGTCGAAATGGTGCTCCCACATTTTCCATTTAAAAAAACAAAAAAAACAATTCGAAGCAGCGAAGATGTGTGTGTGTGTGTGTGTGTGTGTGTAGTTAAAGGAGCAGTTAGGAATGAATACCCCTCTACCTATTTGTTTTGACAGCTACACAGTATTGTGTGTGTGTGTATGTGTGTGTGTGTGCGTGCGCGTGTGCGCATGTGTGCGTGAATGCGTGTGTTTCTCTCAGCGGCGTGTGAGAGCGCATAACAAGCCCTCATTACAGCTTGCACTTTTGCCCGGTTTGTTGACGAGAGGCGACCGTATCCGAGCTGTCTCTCAGTGTGGGGTTGCCACGGCAACCAGCGGGCCTCCTGATGAAGCCGCAATGGATGGGAGAGACAAAGAGAGAGGAGAAAAAACGAATGTGCTTTAGAGAATGATATTCAAAGAGGGAATCACTTTAAACATGTTTTTAAGGTCATTTTTATAAAGTACTAAAATATCTGACATACAACCATATGCAAAAGTTTGAACACCTCTTTTTTTTTTTTTTTGGACTGATTTTCTAAGTGATGTAGTCACAGTTTAACAAGCAGATAAATAAGACCTTTAGGCCCCTGGAGGGTGGCATTTCTGGGCCTTACTGACGTAACACTAAGCATTTAAAAAGGCTCATTCCAGCAACAGTTGTCATAAAGGTATCTTTGGCGGCACTATAACGATTGATGCACTATTGATTTTAGGCACTGCAATGATAGTTGGATCAAGCCTTTATAAAGGTCCATGGAGGTTTATGTCAGTGGTCACTAAAGGTTTAAGCCATGTAGCTTTCTGAACCCTGCCCGTCTATTAAAGCATGTTTTAACGGGTCAACATCAAATCAGCTGCTTGTCACTCGTGCTCCACGTCTGTCGTGTGCAAGAGTCTGAATACACCTGATGAAATGACTTCAGCAATAACACCCCTTCATTTCTGTTCTGAGTTGGAACATTAAAAATGTATTTTTGTCAGCTGTGTGGATTCAGCAGCAGATGGAACTAATCAGTCTTGGTTTGTGATTTATGCTAGCTCAGTCAAATGGACGACTGAAGCCCTCTGTGCCTCGGTGCACTGAGAAAAAAGAATGTAAGCAGATTCACCAGCGGTTATATATGTATGGGACATATATTTACATAGAGATCCTTACATATATGGAAAAGAAATATATGCCC
>JBBJLS010000036.1:11704534-11716868 GCA_037577275.1 Bryconaethiops microstoma
ACACACACTCACTCACACACACACACACACACTCACAACAACTACAGCCTCTGAGAGAACACACACACTTCTCTATGTAATCTAAGAAGGTCCTGGTGGTTCCTCCTTATGTGATCTGAGATGGTTCTGGTGGTTCCTCGCTGTGTAATCTAAGGTCCTGGTGGTTCCTCTATGTGTGATCCTAGGGTGTTCTGGTGGCTCATCTCTGTGTGGTCTGAAAGGGTTCTGGGGGTTCTGCTCTGTGAGATCTGAGAAGGTTCTTTTGGAAGACTAAATATATTTCTGGTAAAGTTGTAGTCTTCAAATGTATTTGAATACCTTTGATCAAATAAACAATAAGATCTTCAATCTTCTATGTCCCGAAGCATATGACAGCAAAGGAGCAAACCAGCAATGGGATCCGAAGTCCAATATCAGAAACAATCCTCTCAGCCAAACACATCACAAAAATTGGAACATGGAATGTCACGACTTTGAACCAAACTGGACAACTTGCGCAGCTCCTACGGGCCTTTGATGATTATAAACTTAAGCATTAGTCAAGTCAGATGGACAGGAAACAGAAAATCCAGCAGTGAGGGCAAAACCATTTTACATTCAGGACATGAAAAGCAACATAAATATGCAGTTGGCTTCATCCTGGGTAAACGAGCTCCAAATGCACTCATCGAATGGAATCCAATTAACGACAGACTAATCACAGCACGTTTTGCATGTGGTCATACAAAAGCAACAATTGTACAAGTCTACGCACCAACGGACAATGCAAATGACGAAATATAGGATGAATTGACTGGAATGAAGAACTGTCCCAATGCTCCAATTACATATAAGAATGGAAAAATTCTGACCACTCATGAAGAACAGAAAAAAAGTTGGATTGAACACTTTTGAGAAATTCTTAATCAACCAGAACCAATCATCACATACAATTTCAGCCATGATCAAGCCCAACCGAAAATCCAGGTAGACGCGGGCAAAATCAAAGTTAAATCTGCAATTAAAAAGTCTGAAAAATAACAAAGCTGCAGGATTGGATGAGATACCAGCCGAATTTTTAAAACATGGCTGACAGATATTAGTAGAGAAATTGACACTATTGGTTAATAAATTATGGCGAAATGATACGGTTCTTGATGACTGGCGAAAAGGTGTTATCCTTAAGGTACCTAAAAAAGGAAATCTTTCTGACTGTACAAATTGGCGAGGCATCAATATTCTCTCGGTACCTGGGAAAATGTTTTGTTTAGCAGCATACCAGCTGCTTTTCTTGACATTTTCAAAGACTTGTACTTAGGATCAAGCTGTTGTGTAGAAACAGAAGCGGGATATACTGATTTCTTCGAAATTGCCACTGGGGTTAGAAAAGGTGGTATTTTATCACCTCTCCTCTTTCTGGGTGGCACTAGACTATTTCATAAGACAATTGAAAACAAACAGTGCTGAAGCAGGAATACAATGGTTGCAGATGATGTTGCATTGTTAGAGGAAAACGAACTCAAATTACAAGATGCAACAAATAACCTGAATACAGAAGCTAGCAAAATTGGCCTCAGAATAAGCGCTAAAACCCCCCCCGAAGATTATGCAGATAAATCATATCACAGAAACTCGAGGCATTGTACTTGGACAAGACCTGTTAGAATCAGTTGAAAAGTTCACATATCTGGGCAGTTTTTTTACCCAAAATGGAGATGCGGAAGTAGACGTGAGACGCTGTGTTGGAAAAGCAGAAACAGTCTTTCAGAGAATAAATAAAATTTGGTATTCAAGATCCATATCGACAAAGACCCAAATTCAGTTATTTAATTCCATTGTAATACCAACAACCATATATGCTAGCAAAACATGGAAGGCTTCTGTAAAAACTTGACGTACTTCAACAATGATGTGTTCGACGAATTCTAAAGGTCCAATATTCCGACCATGTTAGGAATGAGGAGATATTGTGTAGATGTAATTTGTGCCCACTACATAATATTGTTGCTCAAAGGCGATTATATTATTGCTCAAAGATCCGCATGGAGTTCTCTGCATGGATCATAATTGGATACCCAGTGTGGTAATACATTGGATACCTACAAATCCCAGTCGAAAACATGAATGTCCTCGACTTACAAGGCAAAGAACTTTCATGCAAGATTTCAACAATTTGGACATCACATGGGAAGAGGCTGAAACACTAGCCCAAGATCGAAATCACTGGAAAAGCCTTGTTGCCTATATATGCCGCACAGCATGGGAGGATCTACCTATCTACTAACTAAAGTTGTAGTCTACTGGCAGCTCTAAGTGTAAGCATGGTTTACTGGTGCGAGAAACATTATTTATGGATTAAAAAGCAACCATGAATGTCTCTCTGGATAAGAGCATCAGTAATGTAAAGGTAAATGTAATTGGAAGCTATTTATGCACTCAGATGTTCAGTGTTTAAATTTCAGTGTATAAAATCATTGCCTTTATTAAGGATAGACTGTTCATTAGGGTGACTCCCTACTTGTAGAAGGTCACTCTTCAACTTATGTCGCTTCTTCAGTCAGTTTTCAGGCAGACAGAGCTTAAGAGAGCTTCCGAGTACTCTGGGAAACCAAAGCAAGCAGCTCATTGTGCTCAGCTTTGTTGGTCTGCTGGACTGAAGAGGCCTTTGTAATGTGCAGAATATTCTGTCTATTGATTACACAGCTGTTTATGGATGGAGATCCATCATAATGACCCTCAAAGTGCTGTCATTATCTCAGAATGTGAAAATCATACAGGCTTCCATCGAAAGCTTTTGGTTTTTCCCCATTTGCCTGAATTACTTCCAGTTTTCTATTCAAACCACATCCCTTTTAGGCTTTCACACTGGACAAACAGCACCGGCCCTGTCTGCCCGACTCTTTGATCCTACCTGCTGAAGATTCAGATGCAAATACAAAAATACTTGACAGGACCGGCAGTGAGTGGATGACTTGGGTTGCCATGGAAATGGGGTTTGATGTTATGCTGAAGTGGCACTGTATTATTATGCCCGAAGCACTCGCCACTAAACGTTACGCAAGACATCCCACCGCCCTCCTACCGGATCAGTAAACTCTGGCCGCGGTAAAGTGCATCCTGTGCAGAGAGGGTTGTGGGTTTATTTGTCTGTTGGTTCTGGGGGCCTGGCCCGCTGTAAGGACGGCTTCTTTGTGCACCGTTCCGGTTCACTAAGCTTTGCAGACCACTGGAAGACTGCACAGGCAAGTCTTCACTGCACAATACACCCCTGCCCTGCTAAGAATAGCAGCCGTCCTTGTAGTGCGTTGCCCCAGGACACTGCTATTTGAATAATAGAAATATACTGTATACACACACAGACACACAGACACACAGACACACACACACATACATATACACACACACACACACACACACACACACATATATATATATATATATACAGGGGTTGACATAATTTTTTTGCTGTAGTACTACAATGAAGACCTACATGAATCCATTGGTACGCACCAAAATTTAAAATGTTCTCTGTGCCTCGGCCGTGGTTCCTGGCGGTATATATATATATGTATGTATTTAAGGGGCGGCACCGTGGCGCAGGGGTTAGCGCTGTTGTCTCACAGCAAGAAAGTCCTGGGTTGGGCGCAGGGTCCCTCTGTGTGGAGTTTGCATGTTCTCCCCATGACCGCGTGGTGTCCTCCGGGAGCTCCAGTTTCCTCCCCCCACCAAAAACATGCGTGTATTGGGGATAGGTCAACTGAGCACTCTAAATTGCCCCTAGGTATGAATGTGAGCATGAATGGTTGTCTGTCTCTTTATGTGGCCCTGCGACGTGCTGGTGACTGTCCAGGGTGTACCCTGCCCTCGCCCGCAGCATCTGAGATCGGCTCCGACCCGAGAGCGGGATAAAGGGGTAGAAAATGGATGGATGGATATATATTTAAATGTGTATATATATATATATATACAATGTGTATACATACAGTACTGTAAAAGTAATTTCTCCACTCCTCATTTCTTTATATTTTACTTACAAAGATCCAGACTTCCTTTTCAAAGACTCTCATTTTCAGTCCAGTCCCTGAACCAGACCAGTTTCAGAGGAATGTTTTTTGTTTGTTAAGTCACTCAGTGACCTACGTCTGACAAGCAGAACAAAGCACTAACTTAAGTGAACCAATGAAGAAACTGGTGCATATGATTCCAGATGATCAGGCAGTAATCAGTATACTAGTGTTACTGAATGCTGAGTGGCTGCTAAAGATTTTTGACAGGCATTTTGGCATTTTGACAGAAAATAGTATTCAAAGCAAAATATGAAGAAATGAAGGGTGGCTCATAACTTTTGCACAGAACTGTGTGTTTATATAAATACATACGTGTGTGTGTTTGTGTCTGTGTGTGTGTGTGTGTGTGTGTGTGTGTGTGTGTGTGTGTGTGTGTGAGAGAGAGAGAATACAGTCTCAAGTAAGATGCACATGTGAATTTTACCCTTTATTGAGTGTATAGTCATTGTGAGCAGAGTGATTTTATGAGGAATCTGAGGATTGTCAGTGGAGGTGGGCTGGTTGTGGAGGTGAGGCACATTGAGGTGTGTGTGGGGAAGCAGTGTCTCTGTTGTTATCTCCCAGCTTAAACAAGGCCTGGGGCTGAGGACAGCGCATTAAAGGCAGAGAGGAGAAGCGCTGGCTGTTACGTAAGTGCACACACACTCACACACACACACACACACACACACACACACACACACACACTCCAGCCATGCAGCAGGAGAGCACGAACAAGTCCTTAAGCCTGCGTCCAATAACGTGCAGGCAGCTGCAGTCCCTCTTACACTCACATCAGCACTTTCGGACCCTGCAGAGCCCACGCCTCCGTTCAGCGGCACGCCTGCTTCACCTCCGCCTCACACGAGGCTAGCATTTTCAGAAAACATCAACAGTGCTCTGAGCACATACCCAAAAATAAATCACCAAACACATCAATCGACATAAAAGCTTAACTGGGCATTAAATACCTTCCCGCATCTTGCATTCTTGTTTGCATTTATTTTACTTCTCATATCATAAAACACTTTTTCCCCCTCAATAAAACAATTTTGATATTCAGCCGTCCATTATCTGAACGTTTATCCTTTACCAGGGAGGGGGGAGGAGTCTATCCCAGCTCTCATAGGAAAGAAACACTCTGGACAGATCGCCAGTCCATCACAGGACAGATACGCACACAGACACACAAACATTCACACACCTAGTGTCAGTTTATCATCTCTAGTCCACCTGATGCGCACGTCTTTGGACTGTGGGAGGAAACCAGAGACCCTGGCCAGAAATCAGACCCAGGAGGTGGCAGTGCCACCCACTGTGCCACCATGCCATCATTTTTATATTTATTATTATGTAAAAGAGCCGAGTATTGTTTATTTTTATTTTAAATCCAATAGTGGGCCCAAACTTCTGGGTGTATATACTTATATGTGTAGTTATTTAACAGAAGTTCCATTGCATGTAATGAAAAAATAATTGACTTGTAACCCTTTTTGGTACTATAGAGAACCATTATAAAACAACACACTTCCATCCACATCCACAAAACGGCATCTTCACCAACTGTGTCTCTGTTCTTCATTAAGCACTATTTCCTGGTCATCTTCGGCCATGATGGGCAGAAACCTCTGGAACTGCGGACCGAAGAGGACACCGACTGCAATGAGTGGGTGGAAGCCATCCAGCAGGCCAGGTACAGCACAGCAAGATCATTTTAGGTTTTTTTGGTCTGATAAAGCTTCAGCTCGTTGACCTACTTCATTATTTCAGATATACACTACCACTCAAAAGTCTTGGCACACACTGAGATTTTCTACATTTTCCTGGTACTCACTTAACACCAGTCAATTGTTAGATATTTGACGAGCAATTAAGTTGTGAAACAGTTAATGAGTGCATTTAAATTTAAAGGACAGTCTAGAATTAGACTTTGCGTCACCACACAACCAGTTAATAGCATGTCAGACATGCACTGTTACAGATTCTTTCATCTTATAGGAATGAGGAATAAGGACATTTTTTTATTTGACATATTTTAAATGTATTTTCACTCAACAACTTTCCATTGTTTAATAAACATTTCACTGATATTGTGTGTGTGTGTGTGTGTGTGTGTATATACATACACAACAGTAATCTTCATATATATATATATATATGAATACACACGTATATATATTTAGATGTAGATCACTTTTTTTCTGACAAAGCTTCAGCTCGGTGACCTATTTCGCTGATATTCCAGATGCACCAAAGCTCCAGTGAGCACCACCTGAAGTCCTAATTGAGGCACTATTTTAAGACATTGTTTGTTTTTTTCTCTCATGAACAAAACGTAAGACTTTTGAATTCAGAGGGATTTATTTGAACTGTTTTGAGCCAGGGAGAGTCTGGACTCACTGTTTGATGATCCGCACAAATCCCCATGTTTTCCCACACATCCACCATCTGTAAATTCCAGCACTGTGTTCAGTGGTTCACTTTCGGGTCACACACTGATGCTCTGTGACGCTCCGTTTGAAGATTACATCACAGAGTCGAGGGTGCCACACATAGTTCAGGACCTCTGCAGTGCCACACCGGCTCTCTGCCTGAGAGCTCGGTTAAACACAGAAATATTCTTGGATTCTATGATATTTGAAGTCTTGAGCCACCCCTCATTTCTTCATATTTTGCTTTGACATTTTGAGTAGATTAAATGAAAGAAACGGGAACAAATGTTTTACTGCGACAGGCTGCAAAGAGTCTAAAGATACAAGGTGTTTAGATAAAGGAGTTCCAACCACTCAGCATTCAGCACCACCAGTATGCTGATCACTGCCTGAGCATCTGGAATCATCCTCTTTCTTCACTCTTTCAGGCCTTAAGTTAGATGACTTTGTTCTGTTCGAAGGTCACTGTGTAGCTAAACAAAGACAAAACATTCATCTGAAACTGGTCAGGTTCAAAGAACTGTTCCTTAAGACCACATTAAAACTACAAGACAGTCTGGATCTTTGTAAGTAAATATGAAATGAGGTAGTAGTACAGTTGCACAGTAGTATATCTGTCAAATCGGTAACAGAAACCCGGAGTAAACCGCAAATCATTGAGTACAGCTACAGTGGAGCCTGAAAGCTTGTGATTTCATTTGAATTCTGTTCATCTTGCGCCGTCTATAGAAAGTGAAAAATTCCTAATAGTCTGAGTAAAATAAAAGCTTCTCTACTCTGAGAGACTCCAAGTCCCAGCACAACACCGCCTGAATATAATAACCTGTACCGTATCCATTCAGTACATTTGTTATTAATTATATAATTATATTTGAGCTCATCGTTTGTTCAGGAGCTAAATTAGGGTGAAGGGCTATTGCTTTATACAAGATATTATGATCTGTTTTAAGAGAGATGCCAAAGAAAAGAATAATAAAACTGCACACATTTGCAACACTGTTTCCCAGACACATCTTGTTGAATTGTGCATACCAGCCCCCTTGACGTTGTTCTATTTTTTTTCTGCATCTGCTGGCAGCTACTCCGACCTCATCATCGAGCGGGAGGTGCTCATGCAGAAGTACATCCACCTGGTCCAGATCTTGGAGACGGAGAAGGTAGCAGCCAATCAGCTCCGTACGCAGCTGGAGGACCAGGACACTGAGATCGAGAGGCTCAAGGCTGAGGTCAGGAGGTCAAAATCAACAGCACACACATTGTAAAATGTTCAGTGTTAACTATTTAATTAGCGCTAAAAACATTTGCATATTTTGGTAGTGCAAATCCCCATATATCAGGCACTTTTAATGCCCACTTATTCCAGTATAACAAGGCTAATTGACTTTTTTCACAGATTCTTGGCCTGAACAAAGCCAAGGAGAGAATGCTCCCTTATCAGTCCAATCAAGAAGAGGAGGACCCTGATATAAAGAAAATCAAAAAGGTATATTTTATTAATATTGGATTTCCAGCTTTTCTAGGTCCCACACTTTTCATAATATTCAAATTATTAATACTTTTTAGTCCATGTTTAATTAAATTGCTCTTATTTTATCATCATATCAACCCATGAAAGTCCTGTACTACTCATGCTTTATATATGACAATTATAAGCACAGTTATTAAAATTATTGTCGTTACTATTAATATAATTAAAACTGTTTTCACTGGGTTTAAAGGGACAGTTTTAGTAAAGGTTAATTATAAACGGTGCTAACATGTCTGCGGGAAGCCAAACAGACATTAATGTGGCTAATAATGAATACAAGCAAGTGTGTCAAGTCATCACCATACCTCTTGAGTAGGAAAGTGCTGATCTGATACTCAGTATCATTATCAGTCTGATGCAGGCCAAAATCACTGGATCTGATCAGAAAAATCCTTAACAATCCCATAAATGCTGTAGTAAACTCTGATCAATCCTCTGTAAAGGGAAACACACAGATAAGGACACGAATAACACGGATGAGAAGGAAGGCTGCGTCTCACCCTGCTCCCTACATAGTGAACTTAAAATACAGACTCTTGCACCCAAACAGTGTAACAAAGAGCTGCTGGAGATTCAGCCATGTGTCCAGAACTCCATAATGGACCAACTGGGCACTGTATGTGTGTAGAAACTGGAGATTTATAACGTACACAGCGCCCCCTAGAGGAAGGGAGCCGTTTTAGATTCAGACAGATGTGTTATTAACAGATTAGAGGGAACAAGACAGTATCACATTGGTATTGGTATCGGCAGATGCTTGAGGTTGCAATATTGTATTGGTACCAGACATTGCTGGTGTCGAAACAGTGGTATGAAGCCGCCACTACTCTTCAGCTGCAACCATATGCTGTTGCTTTCAGGTGCAAAGCTTCATGCGTGGTTGGCTTTGTCGGAGAAAGTGGAAGATCATTGTACAGGACTACATCTGCTCCCCTCATGCTGAAAGCATGAGGAAGAGGAACCAGATTGTCTTCAACATGGTGGAGGCCGAGACCGAATATGTGCTCCAGTTGTCCATTCTGGTGAACTGCTTCCTGCGACCCCTCAGGATGGCGGCAAGTTCCAAGAAACCTCCCATTAGTCACGATGACGTCAGCAGCATTTTTCTCAATAGGTATGTGAATAATGTGTTATAGACAAGTCAGATATGGTAAAATATACATATTATCTAAAGCTTTCTATAGTTGAGTGGTGGAAAATGATGACTCACTAATTCTTCTATTTTCTTCTATAAGTGAGACCATAATGTTTCTTCACGAGATCTTTCACCAAGGCCTAAAAGCGAGAATCGCCAACTGGCCGACATTAGTGTTAGGTGAGTGTTTGGCCCCTTAATGATCTTTATTGCATGCAAAAATAAAAAAAGAAACTGCTGTCATGTTCAAGAAAACCAAATATGAGATGTAATAAGGTTTCATTCCTTAAAAATGTTTACTTTGCAGCTGATCTGTTCGACATCTTGCTGCCAATGCTGAACATTTACCAAGAGTTCGTCCGGAACCATCAGTACAGCCTGCAGGTTCTAGCTAACTGTAAGCAGAACCGGGACTTTGACAAGCTGTTGAAGCAGTATGAGTCCAATGCCGCCTGCGAGGGCAGAATGCTGGAGACATTCCTCACCTACCCCATGTTTCAGGTGGATGACTGGACATTCATTGAAAGGCTGATGGACTATAAACATTAAAACATTTAATTTCAGAAGATTCCCATTTTTAAAATATTAACATGCACTCTGTTCCAGATCCCACGATACATCATCACACTCCATGAGCTGCTCGCCCACACGCCCCACGAACATGTAGAGCGCAAGAGTCTGGAATTTGCCAAGTCGAAACTGGAGGAGCTCTCCAAGTATGTGACACTTTAGTGTGGCCAGTTTGTCAGAATTATTATTATCAATCGCTTAAGATTCCATCTTGGAGAATATAAGTTTTAAAAGATTAGGAAGTTCAATTATTACACTATTTCTAAGTTGACCAATTTTTGTAATGCAAAACATGTTGGTATTGTGTGTTCAGACTTGCTAGTTTGTTTTCCCATTGGCACAACCGTCAAAGGCGGTCAGGAGGTCCATCTGAAAAAAAGCTGAATATATTGACAATATATTCACCAGTATCGATTGGGGATGGCAGATACCACTCATTTTGTTTTTCATACCAAATTTGTATACTGAGAGGTGGCTCAAGACTTTGGCACAGTACTATATAAAGCCACTGACAAGCACCACACGGGTTTGCAGGCTAGATGGCACTTAAACTGCAAGTAAATACCCCTACTGGCCAAAATGTGCAACAGCAGATTCTACATATACTGCAGGCTTACACGTAGTGTTAATTTTTTAAAATGTTCCCAGAATGATGCATGATGAAGTCAGCGACACCGAGAACATCCGTAAGAATCTGGCCATAGAGCGAATGATCGTGGAGGGCTGTGACATCCTTCTGGACACCAGCCAGACCTTTGTACGGCAAGGTGAGCCACACAGGCACTCACAGGGTCTTATAGCTCTGTTAAACTCTCTTTTACCTGCCTTTGCATGATAGGACATCATTATCTGCAGCTTTATAGTCCACATCAGCAAACCCTTCTCTCATCCTATCTGGCACTAAGGCTTCTGCAAGGTCCTCTAATGAGACTGGGGTGCCACTTGAAATGAAACTCACTTCTCGTTGCAACAGTTCGGTCCATGCATTTGCCTACGTTTTCTCGGCCAATCTCTCTGAGACTGCATTTCTAATCAAGTTATCATTATTGTTACTTGTACAGTGACATCAAACTAGAGTTGTTTCATTTTATTACTGCCCCCTGCAGGCTCTCTGATCCAGCTGCCCTCTGCGGAGAAGGGAAAGCTTAGTAAGGTTCGTCTGGGCTCGCTGACCATGAGGAAAGAGGGCGAGCGCCAGTGTTTCCTCTTCACCAAACACCTCGTAATCTGCACCCGCACCTCCGGTGGCAAGCTGCACCTGCTCAAAGTGAGTCTGCTCATGCGGTTATGGAGCTGGAATGGAAATATGCAGCTGTATACAGCAGCAGGGCCCAGTCAACAAGATTTTGATGCAGATGCCAAGTTTACGGGGCTAACTGATCAATTTTATAGTGTAAAATATCTAATTCTTTATATTTTCAAACCTTGTTGGTGCAAAAAAACAATTTTACACTCTGTCTTATCTTTGGCATATTGAGTAGATCCAGTGAAAGAAATGGGAACAAATGTTTACTGTGACAGACTGCAAAGTGCCTAAAGATAAAATGTATATAAAAATGTTTCAACACATGTTCCAACACATAATGCACATAATACTTTTCTGCAGTTGATGGGTTATAACTATATAATGACATAACACCTGCTTTCTCTTGTGGGTTAACAGCAAGGAGGCACGCTGTCTCTTATAGAGTGCACACTAATTGAAGAACTGGATGCCAACGATGAGGACTGTAAGTACTGATTTTTAATATAAAATGGTATGTGCTGTATATTAGAGCCATCGATAAGATCAATTTGTCGACGGGTTGGGATTGGACAAATATACAAAATGGTTTCTTTAACTTAATATTTGAGTGGTGTCTTCCTTCTTCTGTAAAGTTACTTTATTTGGATGACATATTTAACTATACTAACATTAACTTGTACTGAATAGTTCACTGACTGAATTATACAACTGTGTGTTTGTACCAGGGCACCTTAAAATAGCTGAATGGCTAGAAAGTGTCTGTGTGTGGATACATATAGCATTTTTAAACAGTGTCATAAGTGCAGTTTCACCAAAAAAGAACTTATGTGTCATATCTGAATCCCGTTAGAGATGCTTGCTACCCGTTTTGTATGTTTATAAATATTTCCCTGGGAGACACATTCACTACAGAAAACTGTTACAGACTAAAACGTCATTATTTTAATAAGCGTCAATTCTGTACAGTAATGCATCATTACTGTGAACTCTGTGTCCTGTAGACAACGCTGCAGGTCAGGGGTTCAGTCATCTGGAGTTTAAAGTGGTGGTCGAGCCAGTGGACGGTCCGTCCTTCTCGGTGGTCCTCCTGGCGCCATCTCGCCAGGAAAAAGCTGCCTGGACCAGCGACATCAGCCAGGTAGGCCTCAGTCTTTAGACGACAACCCTTCAGCTGTTGCTAAGCCATATACAGCAGAAAGCTTTCAGCAAGTTTCAGTACTCAGAACACCAGCGCACACGTAATCATACTTGTTTTTCTGTAATTCTCAAGATTCCAAATGCAGAGGGACTGCAGTGCACACACACACACACACACACACACACACACACACACACACACACACACACACACACACACACACACACATCTTGCTATCCAAATGATTGAGAAGAACACAT
>JBBJLS010000036.1:11738331-11752068 GCA_037577275.1 Bryconaethiops microstoma
CCAGTGGTGGTGCTGGAGGTAGGATTTGAACCCATGACCTCTTGGTCCAGAGGCAAGTATCCTACCACTAGGCCACCCCCAATTATTTGCATTTATAGCCTGAGTGTGACCTGATAGTAGCATCTCGTAGGGTTCCAGAAGGCGCCTTAACCACAGAGTGTTGGTGTCTCTCCTCAAAAGGGCTTTCTAGTCGAAAACTACAGTTCATTTTTGCAGCTCACTGTAAGTCATACTGTGTCCTAAAACACGTCCACGAGTCTGACCCATTTTAATGAAGAGCTGGATGTGGTTTTAGCATCCAGAGAAGTTTTGAGCATGGAAAGATATGGGTGACTATTGATATCTAGTGTTCCAGAAGGTGCCTTAACCCCAATGTGTTGATATCTCTCTTTATACAGGTATGCCAGTCTAAAAGTAGTGTTTTTTTCCATACAGTGTAATATTCTATAGCACAGTATTATATCCCATAACATTATTGGTGTGAAAGAATTAACAATTTTATATCATTTTCATGTTTTTAATACCCAACATGCTTTAAAGCAAACTCCATGATATATATCTTATAACCAATGATAACAACTAATTCTGTTTTCTAGCTCAGGCACTGATATGTAAGCTAATAAATACAAACAAGCTTGCATTAGTGTAGCTCGTCCCAGAGAGAGATTTCGCTGCTCACAGTAGGCTTTTTTTTTTTATAAATCATCTTATTTGGAAATTATTGAAGTCTGACTTGCTTCTTGGCTTTTTCAGTAACATTACCTTCAGTCCTGAAGCTACGAACCCTTTTCCTTCTTTCTGGACCCACATTTGGCTTCACTACTTGTATGAATGGTCCTAAAACTGATATTGGCTAATAGGTGCACAGAACCCTGCACATCTTTAGAACTGAGAACTCCACCCCCTGATCTCCCATTAGAGCTGTTAAAGGGTTTATAGTAGTTAACGCTGCTCTAAGCTTCTAAGAGGCCCAACACACAGCCGACGTGTTACGGTCATTGACTGACACCTCCTCCTTTCAGACTGTAAACAAATACTTTGTCGTTATTTTTAAAGCGTATTGTTTATTATTTTTATATTTTAATCGATCGGTTAATCCAAATGGCGAATGTAATGTTCCAGTGTGATCTAAACATCTACATGATGTGTAGATGAAACGCCTTTTCAGAGCAGGGCTTTCTTAAGGCCTGTAAACACTGTTACCATCTTCACAGGCCCTCGTCTTTCCGTGAGTGGGTGGTTTACCTTAACCTACAGACTACCTAACCCCCACCTCAACTCCTCCCCCCGCCTGAACTCCTCCCCCCACCCATCGTTAAATAGCCTAATCCTGCGGGCCTTATTTCACCCCTAGAGCTGATTAGTGACGTGTATCTAATAATGCTAAGCTTTGTTCTATACTTAAAGAAGTGGGTTAGGACTGGGCCAACATAGTGAACGTCCTTTATTTGGTGTCTATCATTAGGGCTGCAGGATAAAATATCAGTATTGCGATTTTACTGCTACACATTACTACTGCAGTGCCTTTCAGTACATTATATCATCACTTTTCAAGCATGAAGTCTGCAAATACACTTAGGGTCGGTTTCCCAGACAGGGTTTAAGACTAGTTTTGGACTACTCTTTCCTTTTCAATGGAAAATCTCTATTCACAGCACTACATAATCCAGGACTAGACTTAATCCCTGTCAGGGAAACCGATCCATAAAGTTTAAAAATGTGTTTCACTCTCCCCGTCCATACAGTTCATTTATGAGAACTGAGTTGCAAAACTAGTCAAGGGGACACTTAAGGGGTTTTAAGTGTCTTGTTCAAGGACATATTGGTAGAAAGTGGTGGGGTTTGAATCTGCATCTTTGTGGTCATCGGGTTCACAGGCAAGTGTTTTATCCACTAGGCTCCTACCGCCCTCAATATAGTGCATAACAGCATAACAGCCAATACAAAATGAAGGAACGAACGTCTAAATTCATCTTGGTGTACAAGTGCATTAAAGCGCCCCCTAATGGCCACAGTGCACCAGTACTTCCAAAACAAAACGATTGATTTACTGCACATACATTTACAATTCGACTCTGAATAAATTACTGGACTCGTAAAGGCATATATTTAATCCGGTTTGGGGTACAGAAGCAAATATATGTTAAATATACATCAGCACTCACCCAAGTCCTGGAGATCCACCTTCCTGAGAAGATTTCCTCTGGGATAAATAAAGTTTTCTGATTCTGATTCTGATTCTGATTCCAGCCACAATCTGTAACACCGACTCTGGTTAATGAACTTCTGCAGAAGTCCCTGATTGGCTGTAGCATTAATTTAGGAGGCGGGGCAGCAGGTTGGAGGTAAAATGGCAGGAGAGAAGATCTCCAGGAGGAGGACAGTTGGTGACCACTGGTCTATGGAGAGAACATCCTAACAATGTAGGAGCATTTTAGAGACTGCAGCCTCCCAGCCACCTCAAATAAACTCATATACTGGCTTCTGGTGATTTAACTGTGATGATCATCACAGCATGTTATAACCTAGAAAGATATAACCTTTAATTAGTTTTATCTCCTTTCTTGTAATAATTGTGCACAGATTAAGGCTGATTAACGGGTAAAACTACTGAATTGTCCCTTTATTTTTTCAAATTTGCCCCATAAATAATAGAACCTCTTGAATTAACGCCTTAAGTTTAAGATTAAGGGCTTTCACACTCATGCCATAAATCTAATTTGAAGGTAAAATTAAGGGATCGGTTTCACAAATGAATGGCAACGTAATTCAAATGAAGGGGTTTGTTGTGTTTTTAGGTGTAAATTAAGGTAGGGTTAAGCGCATTTTAAGTACATTTTGCTTCGTAGTTTATTTATTGGTGCCCATCTTCTATTAGAAATTACTAAAGTAGTTCTAAGAACAAAGTCACTAAACCTCTCTCATGTACTGAATACAGATGCCTGTAAGTTTTTATATTTATATTTTATAGATTTTATAATCTAAAATCCATAACAGAAAATGATGTGAACCTTTGCTCCCATCCTCAGCCCAGGCTTGGTGTTGCAGTTTAATGTTCTCACTGGTCTTATTTTTTCCAGTGATAGACTGGTGACCTGTCCCATGCAGACTTAAATACTCTAAGCTAGACACCTGAAGGGGGTTAAAGATGTTTTATTCAACATTTCCAACACCAATTTCTTGGTATCTTGTCTGATTGAGACTTCATGACTATTCAAATACAAGACGGTCTGGATGTTAACTTGATTAGAACTTAATTTCCCAACTTTTTTCAGTCCAGAATCATCCACGACCCTTTATTTGAGGCCGTAGAACTTCATAACTGAATTAGTTTATGCATTTATATCACTAAATTCTCATTAGTCGAGCAGTCCACACACCTCACATTCGGACTTGGTCAAGAGATTTTATTTTAAATCATGAAATTTAGTATAAAGCTTCAAGCCAGAAGCCAGCAATACACTTTTAAGAAACCTGCCCACTGAATAAAACACACAACCAGTCAAAAGGTTTTGCACATCAGTTTTTCACCACGTATCCATTTATTTCATAAACTGCAGATTTTTGTTCTTGTTAAACACGAGTTGTTGAGTGAACAACTACAGTATACATGAAAATATGTCAAATAAAACAGGTTTCCTTTATAAGATGAAAGAATCTTTAACAGTGCATGTCTGACATCCTATTAACTGGTGGTGCAGCAGAGTCTAATTCCTTTAACTTTAAATGCACTCGTTCACTGTTTCATCACTTAATAGCTCCTTAAATATCTAACACTGGTCTGATGATTCACATTATACTCGGTGGTTTTTTGTAGGTCAGTAGTGATGAATAAGACATTTTCTGGCTGATAAATGAAATCTAATGGTGAACATACTGCAAATTTTCTTATTAGCAAAGAATAGCGTATTTTTAGTAAATATCAAGTGATTAGCATGTAAATATAGAAAATTTCCGTGTGTCAAAACTTTTGACTGGTAGTGTAACTGATATTGGTCCCAGTTCTCCTGTCAGTCTACTTCAGTAGGTGCAGGTTAAAGGTGCGGTGAGCGTTGTTTGGTAATATAAGATGATCTGAACTTGTTCCTACTCTGTCAGATCTCCGAGTGTTTTAAGGCAAATGACCTCGCAGTTCTTTTATCTGAAGTAAAAAAAAAAAAAAAAGGACCGTTAAACCAGACACATTTTTTTTTTCATTTTTTATAACATCATAAACATTATATTGGTAACAGTGACTAAGCTGCGATTTTGAATATTGGATGAGATACAAACAGAGGTTATGAAAAACATAACACCTTGATCGACAGAACACAGTGCAACCTAAGCAAAAAAGAAAAAAAAAGATTGAAATATAAAAGAAATGTCTGCCGCACGCCTTTAGAACCTGGATGCATTAAAGTGTCGCCTATTGATTAGTGATCGGGTTTTTTGAACAGAGACGTATGTGCGAGAGGGTATGACAGTGAAAGGACATGTCGTAATATGATCACCGCCGCAACCTGCCTTGAACAGAGTCGGGACCCGGCAGGCCGGTGAGCAGTACACATCTGTGTGCAAATTAAGAACAATTTAAAAGAAACAGCAGACACCCCTCAGCCCCCACCCCACCCCCCCCCACACACACTGCCCTATTCATTTATTTAAATCAAGTTCCGGTTTAGGCTTGTATTCGGATCACTTTTGTACACTATAGAAAAGTCAGCCATCCAGTTGGCACCCAGAGGACGAGTGGACCGATTCAGAAAGTCCTGCAGCGAGGCTGAACTGCTTTTGGGATGCTCTGCTCCAAGCTCTGAGAGGGTGCGGCGGGTCTGAGAGTGAGGGCGGGTCGAGGGGTTTATAGATTTGGAGGGGTGGGCAAAAAGAGAGCAGGAGTCACACTCGCATCATTAGTCCACTGGTCGCTTTTCCCCATGTTTCTTTGTAAACTCTTCTGCGTTCTTAAAGAACTTTTTACGGTCTTTTGAGTATTCCTCTGCTAGGTCGGCCCTCAGCGGGTGCTCTGGCTGGGGGTCGTTGACGAGGGCAATGAGAGACTGGATTACTAATTAGAGAAAAAAGAAGAACACAACGTTAGATAAGAAACCGTGACACCTGTCAGCTACAACAAAGAGACAAATGTTACTAAACAATGCTGCTTTTGGCACTTTTCCACCAGCACAAGGAACCGTTAAGTACCACGAACAAATGTTTTTCCACTACAAATAAAACGACCCGAACCTGAGCTGCTTGATGGCGGAGCCGAAAGCGGGCCGCAGCCAAGCTAACTAACTGCATCACTGCTGACTGTTTTCATTACAACATGAAGAGGCCCTTGTTTTTCCACCTTTCATGCAAAAAAAAAAAAAAAAAAAACCTAACAACTGAGAAGTTGGCAAAGTACAAGATCAATTTTATTGGGAGTTTTCTTTGACACTAACAAATTTATCTTTTAACAATGTGAGAAACGTGAAGGTATTCCAGGATATCGCAAGTTATCTGGGTTAAGCTTTTATCACACGGTAAAAACTTAACCATGCAGAAGAAAAATAAAAACACTCAGTCAAGACTAAAAATAATGTTTAACAAACCACAACAACAAAAGGAGCTCTGACAGGAAAAAAACCTACTTTCCACTGATTCATGGACAGTTTTAGGATGACCGGCCATAAACGGTTTTGAGAGAACTTAGTCAAAAACTCCGGTACCGAGCTGAGATACAAAATCAAAACGTGCTACAAGTTCAGTACCGTTGCAGTACGGTTTAGGTACAGCATGGTTCCTGTAGACCTGTGGATAAGTGCCCTTTGTTTGAATGCTAGAGGCGACATGGACTCTTGATGCTGTACCTTGGTCAGTTTTGGTGGCTGGTTTCCAGTTTTCAGCACTTATAACTGGCAGGCACACCTGGCCCTTCTCGTCAATGTTCGGGTGGTAGATCTTCGTTTTGAAAGTGATCTTGGGAGGCTTAAAGGGATACTCGGCGGGAAAGATGATTTCAATCCGGAACGCGCCTTTATCGTATGGAGGGTTGTCCTGCAAAACACAAACATCAGTTTTTCAACCGTTTTATCTGCTTTCAGAACATTTGTCAAATTATGAGACGTCCCACAAAGAAAAAATATAAATCATGCAATTCATCTGAAATATGGGATGTTTCCACTGCAAATTTCCAAACCAGCAGCTATAAAACGATACAGCTAAATCTTTACCACCATAGTGAAAATTGTCAACTCACCCCCACCCTGAGTTGAGCGTATAATTTAGATGCTAAATAGTCTGGATTTTTGTCTTTCATGTTGTGTTTGAAACGTAACAGCCTTTAGACTCATGTTTAGTTTGTATGAATTCACAAACAGAACCTTTGTTGCTCCCAATCCATAACAAAATAACCCCCAAAAATTTGCAAAGCCTAGACATTCGATTGTGATTGTGTTCATATCATTAGCACCTCCAACTTTACTCAAGAAATTCCCATTATAACAGTATGAGATGTCCTCATACTTTCACTTTCATTTACTAAATACAGTTCTTCAAAATTATCACAACAAAATGAAAACTCAAAAGTAAAATTAAAAAACACAGAAATGTCAATGATGCAAAAGCAGTTTTGCCACTAGAATCACAGGCTTGCCCCCGACATTTTCCAGACAAGGAAACTGAAAACTCTACTGCAAAACTGTAAAAACAACAGAGGACAAACTGATTACTCACCATTGTCATTAATCTACCTGCTTCCGCTCACACAGTAGCCCTCCCAATACAGTTCCTCAAGCAGGAGGAGGAGGATTTGTCTCCATTAAACTCTTCCATGTATAATCAACACAGTCACAGGCTCAGATTGGACCCTCACTATGTTCTTTGCTGGGGTTTAGCATGAATCAGTCCAGGTGAGGAGTTTCGATGCGATGTGGAGTTTTTGGTGGGAACATACAGTTCAGTGAGTAGTAAAACTTAACTTACTTTTTTAGCAATTAAGTGGAAAAGGCATCTTGACTTAGGAGCAGTCCCTCCATTTAAGACCACACAGCTCACCCTCTTATTCTCTATTAGTCTACTTCCGAGCTCTGAATTTACAGTGTTTAAAGTTCACCTTTATTAACCAGTTCTGGAAGTGAAGTCCAGTTCACCAGCTTTTACACCTAAGGGGGCATGTTGTACAGCTCTAAATATCAATATTGCTTTGGACATTCATTTTTTAGATTTTTCAGTACAGCATTCTTCCTCAAAAGCACATGTCTCAGCAATTTAGGGTTGGATTCTTGTACATGGACTAAGCCTAGTCTTGGACTATGTTTTCCCTTTCAGTGGAAAATCTCCAGGCAGAATGCTATCTAGGTCAGGACCAGGCTTAATCCTTCTCTGCAAAAGAGTCCATAAGAATGCCAAATATATGTATGAGCACAGAAGATACACATGTTAATAAATTAAGCTCTTAACAGACCTTGAAGCAAATGTACACCTTCTTTTAAAAGACGGTGGAAAATCAATGTAACTATAGATAAAGTGGAATAAAGTGGAATATGCAATCAGCTACACTTATGTCCCCATACTTTCGGCATCAGCCTTCTCTCAAAAGCACTGAATGCTAAGTTCATGCATCAGTTTCATACATAAAACGAGGGCTTGGTACTCCGCTCTCACAGTGTTTATTAGGTTGTCATTTCTAAGTCCACTACTGAAACAAATGCATTTAAACAACAACCCAGGTTTAAAAACACGACCTCGCTCTCAGTCAGTAAACACCAGGGACAGCTACTGATGTAGAAATTACTGGCTGGGCTTTTAAACAAACTACAACAAGGGCCTAAATTTTAGTTGAAAAAAAAAGGATCAAAGACCAGTTCATTCCAGATCAGTATATATTAAACCCTGCCAGAAGCTTTAGGCTGTGTATTGGCTTTAATAGAAATAAAGTGTATACGAGGATGAGGCTGTAAAACCTTTCCCCCTCAATGACCTTCATGGCATTAGTGTTCTCAGAAATATATGAATAGCCTCCAGAGGCAAAGAAACAATGTGTACAATGATGACATTTCCTTCTGAAAACTGATCAATTCGGTCAGATGACTTTCAAAACAGGCCTAAAGGATTTTTATAAAGTATCTGTAATGTATTTATAAATATTAGTGCATCATATTCCTTAAACCAAATTGTACAACCTCAGGCAAACTGTCGCTTTAATATCAAAGACACCTGTAAAAAGTCTATGATAATGTAAAAATACTTACAGGAACAATGAGCCCTTGCCAAGTCAAAATGTTTGACTCGTCCACTTGGATGTTGCGGAAATTTTTCATTCCAGACTTGCGGATTTCATCAAGTTCCTGAAAAACAAAGTGCAGGCATCTGAAATGCCATCCTCAACAGAGGTCACGACTTATACTGAATAATAACTGCTGTTTAGGTTGCTGCCATAGTAACATCGACAACACATGAATTTAATTGTTTCAGCTTTCCAAACAAATACACCTTTTCACAATGGTGGTTAATAACCTTCTCCCTAAACCCAGGATTAGATACTTGGGCTTAATTTAATCCACATTAGAGATGCACGATATGGATAAAATAACAGAAAAATAATAGTGCCCATAAAGTCACTTTTCTGATATTAAAAAGGTTTAAAATCTGTGACTATTGTTTTAAATGGTGCATTTACTCCCCCATCCATACAGTCTATATGTGGAAAATTAGCAACAAGAACAGTGCATTTTTACATCACAGTTTCTGTAACGTCACAAAACCAACAGTTAAACAATCGTCATATACTGGCTACAGCAGTTTAGCCCCACCTACTAATGCACCAATTCACCTTTGCCTTTAACGGTTAAAATATTACATCAATACATCAATACACCCAGTAACTCACCTGGAGCTGTGATTCATCACCCTGTCAGAAACACTGTGGTTGATTAGAGATTCTTTTACATATTTGCATGTTTTTGCACATGCAATTTGCTTTTTTTTGCATAAGCAAATAGCATACTTCAGTTTTGCAGAGACCAATATCATGATAATGATTAGCACATATTGTGCAGCTCTACTTCATACAGTGTTTAAATTACAGTCAGCCTGATGAACGGAACGACACTGACCATGAATAAGCAACATATCACACCGGGACCGTCCAGGAACAGAGATAAAGTCTTAGAGAGGATTATCCAACACTGCTGAGACCATGTGCTTCTCACCAACCAAGCTGCTGACCCTAATTTTAACATACACTTCCAGTCAAATGTTTTTACAACATCCATCTATTTCATAAACTGCAGATTTTTATTCTTGTTATTGGAAAATTATTGAGTGAAGAACTATAAATGAAAATATGTCCAATAAAACAAGTTTCCTTCATAAGATGAAATAATCTGTAACAGTACATGTCTGACTCCTATTAACTGGTTGTGTGGTGATGCAGTGTCAAATTCTAGACTGTCCTTTAACTTTAAAGGCACTCGTTACTGTCTGGTGATCCACATTATAAATATAATTATATTAGGTGGCTTTTTGTAGGCCAATAGTAATGTATAAAAATGGCTAATAAAGGAATTCAAATTTTTAGAAAATATTAAATGGAACTGTAGAAAACGTAGGTGTTTTTGATTTGTGCTATGTCACAAAACCTAAGCTATAAAGGCCTTTCAGCAAACTTTGCGGGTCATGCTCCATTTTTTTTTCCTGCTTCAAACCAGATCTGCACATTATGTCATCTGTTAATTGGAGTATTAGTCTCTAATTCTGATATCGAAAAAGGCTGCAATATGCAAATGAGCCTCTTTATCTCTGTTCCTGGTGTGATAAGTTGCTTATTCATGGTCAATTTCATTCTGTTCATCAGGCTGACTGTAATTTAAACACCGTATGCCGTAGGGCTCCACAATATATCAAACAAATCATTATTACGATATCGGTCTCTGCGAAACTGATATCACTGCAGTATGCAAATTGCATATGCAAAAATATGTGAATATGTAAAACGTCTCTAACCAATCACAGTGTTTCTGACAGGGTGACCAATCACAACTCCAGGTGAGTTACTGCGTGTTCCGATGAATTTAGGTCTTCGCATAATTCAACAAAATTATTTGAATCTTTAACGTTTAAAAGAGCCGGTATTCTACATTTTCCTTCTATTTAATTTTTTCCTGATATTTTATGGGTTTGCGTACCAAAAGATTTCATAATTCATCATAACTCATTCTTACACGACTCATTTTCCAACCGTAGAATCAAAGATGTTACTTTTGTTTGTGCCTTCAAGGCTGATACATGTAAATGATCTCTGCTCTGATTGGCTGTCCTGTATTGCAGCTCATTCAAAAGACAGCATGGGGCTGAAACACTCCTTAGAAACTCAGAATGAATGGGCGGGGCTAAACCGCTGTAGCCTGAATAAGCTACATATTTAAATATGTTGGTTTTACGACGTCACAACAACTCTAATTGGAAAAACAGGCTGTTTATGTAGTTCCAAATATAGACTGTACATCTGGTGGGAGTAAATGTACCATTTGAAACAATTTTTACAGACCATTTTAAATCCTGAAAAGCCGATGATATGGAACCCTTAAACGTCTTGAAAGGCATCGTAGTAGCAGTGAGTAGCAGTAAAATCGCGATATTGATTTTTTTGTCCGTATTGTGCAGCTCTGGTTGGAATTAAAGAGGAGAATCCTCTCGCTCAGGGCCATCTGGGTCATTAGCGAGCTAACGCTAGCTGTGCTTAAACTGTTTTATTTCTTGTTTATTCTTCCCTAAAACGATTCACGACACAGCCCAAGGTTGTCGTTTCGTTCGAAGAAGAATTACAAATGTGGAAAATTTGAGCATTTCAACTCCTAAACGTAATTCTCCAGCACTTTTTCTCCTTTTTTATCCAGACAGTGGGCTGGTTTCCCTAGCCGGGCTGCTAACCGGCCGACTGTGAAAGTCAGGGCCTTTATGTAGCAAACATGTCATAAAACCTCACAGTTTTACAATTACTCAAAGTCTAACGTGTAAATAGTGTTTAATATTCAACAATATTTCTGTGTCAGACTCACACAATACTACTTTACTTGAACAGTCTATTAAAGGCTTATAAAAATATAAGTCCTTCACACATCTGGTCAAAACTGAGTCGGATTAAGTCTAAACGAAGACTTTTAATTCCAAACAAAGTGACAGGTTAAGAAAATAAGGCCGTTGTTTGTAGAGAGAACGGGCTGACTGGTTATAATACAGGAGATGCTAAAGGCTAAGTGCTAGCTCTCCCAGGATAACTTTTTCGTGCCGTAAACCGAACCCAGAGAGACCCAGAGCCTTTAAACCGCCGGAGACGGGTCGTCCGGCACGCACCGGGCCCGAGCAGGCTGGAGGAGCCACGGTTCTGCCCCGCAGCCTCCCGGTCAATCTCCGGCCGGGATGTTTACCTTGTGCAGCCTCCTGCTTGCCGCCATCTTGGACTTCGCTGCCTGATTACCCACAATGCAGCAAGGCAGTCACTCATAGATGCTGTAAGGGCTCTGAAAGATAGACTGTGAGTCAGCACAGTCCAGCACTGTCTACATACATTCTACATACACTACAGCACAGTCTACATATACTCTACACACACTACAGCACAGTCTACATACACACAACACAGTCTATATACCGCACAGTCTACATACAGCATAGTCGACATACACTCTACACACACTACAGCACAGTCTACATACACACAGTCTACATACAGAAGTCTATACACAACACAGGCTACATGCACTCCACACTACAGCACAGTCCACATACGGCACAGCCTACATACAGCCCAGCACAGTCTACTCACAGCACAGTTCACCCACAGCACAGTCTACACATAGCACAACACAGTCCATACATAGCACAATCCACACACAGCATAGCACAGTCTACACACCCTACACCACAGTTTATACACACTACAGCACAGTCTACACACACTACAGCACCGTCTACATACACTACAACACTGTCCACACACAGCACACCACAGTCTACACAAAGCACAGCACAGTCTACACATAGCTTACACACACCACAGTTTACACAGCACAGTCTACACACAGCACAGCATACTCTACACACACATCACAGTCTATGCATAGCTCACACAGTGCAGTCCACACACAGCACAGCACAGTCTACACACAGCAAAGACTAAACACATCACTGTCCACACACACCACAGTCTACACACACCACAATCCTGTTTACAGCACAGTCTATACACACCAAAGTCTACACACAACAGTGTCCACACACCACCGTCCACACACAACACAGCACAGTCTCCATACACACACACCATAGTCTGCACAAAGAACAGTCTCCATACACAGCACAGTCTACATACACACTACACATAGCACAGTCCACACGCAGTACAGTCCACACACAGCAAAGTCTACACAGATCACATCACAGTATACACACACACCACAGCACAGTCTACATACAGTACAGTCTACATATACTCTGCACACACTACAGCACAGTCTACATCCACAGTCTACATCCACTATAGCACAGTCTAAACACAGCACAGTCTACATACAGCACAGTCCATACACAATACAGTCTACACACAGCCCAGCACAATCTACACACAGCACAGTCCACACACAGCACACCACAGTCCACACAGAGTACAGTCTACATACAGCATAGTCTACACATAGCACAGTCTATACACAGCACAGCACAGTCTACACACACACCACAGTCTGCACAGCACAGTCCACACACAACACAGTCTACACACAGCACAGTTTACACACATGCCAGCAGCCCAGTCCACACACAGCATTGTCTACATAGCTCAGTCTACAAACACCACAGTCCACATAGACCACAGTCTATACACACCACAATCCACACACAGCACAGTCAACACAGAGCCCAGCAAAGTCTACACACAGCCCAGTACAAACTACACATAGCACAGTCCAGACACAGCACAGTCTACACACGGCCCAGCACAGTCTACTCACAGCACAGTCCACATACAGTCCGGCAAGTACACACACAGCACGGTCTACACACAGCACAGTCCACACAGAGCACAGCCCAGTCTAGATACACTATAGCACAGTCTACATATGCTACGGCACTGTCCACACACACACCACAGTCTACACACAGCACAGTCCACACACTGCACTGTCTACACAGCAAAGTTCATAAACACCACAATCCAAAGAGACCACAGTCTATACACACCACAGTCCACACACAGCACAGCTTACAGTCCATACACACACACACACAACAGTCTACACACAGCACTGTCTACACAGCAAAGTTCACAAACACCACAGTCCACACAGACCACAGTCTATACACATCACAGTCCACACACAGCACAGCTTACAGCACAGTCCACAAAAAGTACAGTCCACACACAGCCCAGCACAACTCCCTCTTCCGATCAGATCTGCGTAGTCCCTCACTGTCTTCAAGCATCGCCTGAAGACACACCTCTTCAAGGAACATCTTGGTGACTAACTATGTCTCTCATTTTGCTTGCTTATTTCTTAAAAAAAAAAAAAGGCAAGCAAAATGCTTTTATCCCCATCCCTTCCTTACTTTTCTTTGACATGTGTTGTATATGTATTGTTTGACAGGTGTTGTTTAGGTGTACCGAGCATGCAGTAACTTGGTTGAATAGTGGATGTTGATTTACGTTTAGCTTTACAGGTTTAAGAAACAGATGTGGACTACTTGAGCACTGATGTACGTCACTCTGGATAAGAGCGTCAG